>BHFT01019100.1:0-45103 GCA_004320025.1 Laticauda laticaudata
TGGAACATTTTCTCGTCCGCTGTGTCCTTTTTACATACGTTTTGCATCCGTCAGCCTATGTGACAGGCCCTTAAGACAGAACCTTATGGCACCCCATTGCTTACTTCCCTCCATGTAGACTTGGACCCATTAAGGACGACTCGTTGAGTACGGTTTGCCAGCCAGTTGTGAATCCATTTGGTGGTGGTGCTATCTATCCCACTTTTTTCTACCTTATCATAAAGTAGGTTGTGGTCTACTTTGTCGAATGCCTTGCTGAAATCTAAGTATATAACGTCCACAGTATTTTGCTGGTCTACTAATTTAGTCACTATGTTGAAGAATGAAATCCACCCATCTTAAAACATGCTGGCAGCGAAATTCTGGGAGTGGAAGTCCTCCTATCTTAAAGCATGATGGTTGGGGAATTCTGGGAATGGAAGTCCATCCATCTTAAAGTTGCCAAATTTGAGAACCACAAATCTATCCCAACCCCTCATCATTACAGCATTGTAGATAAACTGATCTGAGCATCCAGTCACTGCTTACTCACGTCTAATAAAGGAAAATCCATCTTTATTCAGGACCACTCATTCCACTACCGAACAGCTGAAACCCACAGGAAATTCTTCCTAATCCTTTGTCCAATCCCCTTTCCTGGACCATACTTTGAACTTTGATCGAAGTCCTACGGCTTCACGCTTTTAGCCAAGGGCACAATGCCTAGAAATTCCAGGACTTGCTGTGGGCGCCAGGTTGGAGAAGCTCTTCCGCCTTCTCTTTGCAGGGTCGGCTCTAAATTTAAGCGATGTTGGCTGTCCTTGCCTGTGCAATATCTAATTTCTGGATGTGTGCCACTGGGTTAGGTGCCAGGAATGCCTCCAGCACAGCAATCTTTGGCAGCATTGTGGGAGACTTATAATGTGGGCTAAACAGAGGTTGCCCCGTGCTGGTGAGAACATCATCAAGAGTTGGGAAATGACTGCAGGGACTAAGGATAGAGAAGCTTGCTGGAAAAGGGGAAGGCTAAGCAGTAGAGCTGAGGCCTGAACCCCAAGAGTGAGTAAACCACCTCCCTCTCCTTCCCAAGAGTGGGCTTCAAAAAATTTAGCAACCAGTTCTCTGCCTGGTGGCTAGATGGGGGTGGCCATGTTGGTTGTGGTCTAGTTGGCCTCCTGCACCATGGCAGTGGGAGTGTTTTCACCCTTCCCAGGCTCTGGAGGCTTTCCTCAAGCCTTCAGGAGGGCGAAAACGGTCTTCCCAGGCTCCGGAAACTCTCCAAAGGCCCGAAATGGCCCATTTCCAGCCTTCCAGAGCCTCTGGGAGGCCTGTTTTTCACCCATACCAAACCTTCACGTGGGCCCTGCACTTACCTGGGATCCAAAACAGGCCAGGTGGAGGCTCCTGGGAGGGCCAGGATGGGTGGGGCCAGACAGTCATTGCAATTACCGGTTTGGCGAATCAGATGTAAAATTAACATTCGGTTCACGCAAACCAGTGCAAACCAGTAGCAGCCCACCCCTGGTCCTTCCTAAGTCTTCCTACAAAAACGGGCAGAGTTGGCACCCAGCCCTCTCCAAGAAGAATGAAATGTTTTGGGAAGTATTTAAAAAAAGGCAGGATATTATATTACCCTAAAAGGAAAATAGCTCTTGGAAAATAGTCCTCCCACCTTTCTTAAAGGACTGGGCCAGCCTTTCTACAAGGCAAAAGACCTTCAGCTCCAGGGTGATGGGATGAAGATATGACTCTTCAGGATATGATAGGACCATTTAGCAGAAGACACAGAGCCCACTGCATTGCAATCTCTTAAGGACATTGCATCACCCAGCAAAATTCAACCAAGCCTGTCAGACAAACATGACCCCATGGGAATCTGACAGCAGCCAATAGAATACATATTCTTGCACAGGAACAGGAAGCTCAAGTTCAAAACCCAAGAGAAGGTATAAAAACCACTCTCTCCAGAGGTGGGATGCAAATATTTTGAACACTGGTTCTGTGGGCGTGGCTAGGTGGGAGTGGATAGGTGTGGGAGCGCCATCACTTGAGACTTTCAAGAAGAGATTGGACTGCTATTTGTCAGAAATGGGGTAGGGTCTCCCGCTTGGGCGGGGGGGATTGGACTAGATGACCTATAAGGTCCCTTATAACTCTGATTGTTATCTGTTTATCTGTTAGGTGGGAGTGGCCATATGACTGGGTGGCCGTGGCTTTTCCCCCCCTTTTTTGCAGCAACCCCCCCTCCCACTTCTTTTTCTGCCTCCTGAGCCTCAGGGAAGCCTCCTGGGTTAAGGAGTAAGACACCAAGGGGGATCCTGGCACAGCTGATCATCAGAATAGCTGATTATCGGGAGGAAAAAAAGGAAATACTGGTTCAGCTGGTTTTTTTACTATTGGTTCAGCTGAACGGTAGCATTTTTTACTACCGGTTCACCCGAACCAGGCCGAACTGGTAGAATACCACCACTGCCTCACACTCAACTCCAAGTGGTCAGATGTCCCAGAACATCCATGTGGTTCTGCTTCACCATTAAATTCTCTTTCCAATCAGCCTCCATGTTTCCAGTGTCTTCCTCCCGGCTTTGAACTGAACCAGATGGATATTTCTCCCAACAATGGAAAACCTATTAAACCTCCTATGGATTAAAATTATTAAAACAAGAACATCCTGGCTGAGCAACAGCAGTTAAAATATAGTTCAGAATTTCTTTAACATCAGAAATCAGCAGATTTTTATTTTTTTGCTCGTCGCTCAAGTCTTATGGCTCAGAAGGGTTCACGGGGAAAAAAGAGTTGGCAGCTTCAAGGAATGGAAACATTTCCCCCTAGTGTGATTTTAAGTAGGAAGTTCTGGTAGACTTGTATCAAATGTACTTCACTTAATAAGACAGAAGAAAGAGGGGAAGGAAGGAAGGAAGGAAGGAAAGGAAGGAAGGAAGGAAGGAAGGAAGGAAGGAAGGAAAGAGAGAGAAAAGAAAGAAGGAAAAGAAAGAAAAGGAAGAAAAAGGAAGGAAGGAAAAGAAAAAAAGAAAAGAAAGAAATAGTAAAGTGGGAAAGATAGCAAGGAAAGAAAGAAAGAAAAGGTATGAAAAAGAAAGAGAGATAGAAAAGAGAAGGAAAGACAGAAAGAGAAAGAAGGAAAGAAGGAAGGAAGGGAGGAGGAAAGGAAGGAAAGAAAAAAAAATATATTGATGGTGGAGGGATGATCAAGTAATCCAACATTCCAAATGACCAGGTTCAAATTATCCGACTTAATTACACAAAGACTTACAATAATTTCCTAAAGTTATTCTGATTCTGGATTCTCTCTCTCCCCCACCCTCTTAAAATTCACTTAGAATTTTATTTTTGGCTGAAAATCACGCTCCACTTTCAGAGTCTTTGATGATGTTACCTAGTTTGAGTAATGAAATGTCTGCAAGAAAACAAATACATAAGTTCAGAGAGCACCAAGGACCCCTCATGTCAACCCTTAGCTATTCTCCTTTATTACTACTCTCAACTTTGAATAGTGGGCCAGACATAGCTCTGTAACCCATGGATTCTTCAAAAGACTTAAAATATAATTTTATATTTAATTTTAATTAAACTGAAATACACTTCATCATGCTTCTTTAAGCCAGGAGTGCAAAAAAGTGCAGCCCCTCAGCAAGTAGGAAGCAAAATGTCATTCTTGCTTGGTGGCATTTGGAGAGAAAGGGATAAGAGGCAAAAATAACTTTTTCAGTGGTTCCGATATCTAAGGTGCCAATATCCCTCCCTTGTTTTATCTCATTATGTGCCAGTAACTCTCTATCGATTCTAGGTAACCACATTCTAAATGGACCTAAAGCATCAGTTTACAATACAATATCTGCTTTCTACTCCATCCGGTTTCGTTTCCACTCAGCAATGCTATATTTAAATTTCTTTGTGGTTGGGATTTGCACTTTTCCTTCGGCTGATAATGGACTATTTTATAACCAACCACCAAGATCTCGAGAGTCTGTGCTAATGTTCCTGGGGATATTTTTGGACAAGATATTTGGCTTTTGAGTATAAATAGCAGGCCAGAGAATCCCCCCCCCCCCCCNCCCCCCCCCCCCCGGCCCCAAGATAAGATGTATGCTAGGAGTAGAAGCTGAGCAAAAAGTCAGTTAAAGGAGACCGCGGCCACTAAAGAGAACCAGTGTGGCCTAAAGATCCAAATAAATTGAAAGTACAATTAGAGACCATAGGGAATCTATAGAGAGAGATTAAAAAAAGTCAAGATGGCGGCTACAACTGAAGATCTGCCTGGACTTTTTGCATATAGAACATAGAACATCGAATAATAGAGTTAAAAGGGACCTTGTAGGTCATCTAATCCAACGCCCGCTGCCCAAGCAGAAGACCCTACAGCATATCTGACAGATGGCAGTCCAGTCTCTTCTTGAAAGCCTCCATTGATGAAACTCCCACAACTTCCAAGGGCAACTTCTGTTCCATTGGTTGATTGCGCTTACTGTCAGAAAGTTTCTCCTTATTTCTAGGTTGAATCTCTCTCCTTGTTCAGTTTCCATCCATTATTCCTTGTCTGGCCTTCAGGGGCTTTGGAGAATTGCTTGACACCCCCCCCTTCCTCTCTGTGGGAGCCCCTCAAATATTGGAGGATGCTCTCCTGTCTCCTCTGGTCCTTCTCTTCCCTAGACTAGCCAGGCCCAGTTCCTGCAATCGTTCTTCATATGGTTTTCCTCCAGTCCCCTAATCATCTTTGTTGCTCTTTTCTACACTTTTTCCAGAGTCTCAGCATCTTTTTTACATTGTGGTGACCAAAACTGGATGCAGGATTCTAGGTGTGGTCTTATTAAGGCTTTACAGAGTGGTATTAGTACCGCACTTGATTCTATCCCTCTGTTAATGCAGTTTATGATTGCGTTGGCTTTTTTGACTGCTGGCTCATATTTAACTGGTTGCCCACTAAGACTCCAAGATCCCTTTCCCAGTAACTGCTGTTAAGCCTGGTTTCACCCAGTCTATATGTGTATTTTTTGTTTTTCTTGCCCAAGTGTAAGACTTTCCTTTTCATTATCTTTTTGCTACATAATGATTTACGACTGGGGCTTAGCAACCATTTGAAGTTACAATGGATGTCTCCAGGGCTACTTACAACTTAAATTCAAAGTTCCAGCAGCCATTTCCTGCAATTTTGTCAACTCATTTTGGGACCTGGGCAACTGTCTAGTGCAGTGGTTAGAGAGCAGTACTGCAAGCTACTTCTGCAGCCAGCTGCCCACAATTTGGCAGTTCAAATCCCACCAGGCTCAATGTTGACTCAGCCTTCCATCCTTCCGAGATGGGTAAAATAAGGACCCAAATTATTGAGGGCAAGATGCTGACTCTGTAAACCACTTAGAGAGGGCTGTAAAGCACTATAAAGCAGTATATAAGTCTAAGTGCTATTGCTATTTACAGCCATTTGTAGCGTGCTGTAGTCAGGTGAACCAAGATTGATGATGGGTTTTCTTTTTTGGTTGGAAACTATACAATCTCCTGCTTTTATATTTTTTACAAATAACTCAAGGAGGCGAACGTATCCAACCTATCTTCCTCCTCCCAGTTTCACTTAAGGACTGCCCCCAAAAAGATTGTAAAATTGTACACTGTCACATGGTAGCCTGTTTAATGACCAGCATGATGGTAATTCCAGGCTCGATTATGGCCATAATTGAGGCCTACTTGTAGTTTGAATTAAACCAAGAATTGGCCTGGGTGTGTGTGTGTCATAAATAACTACATAGGAGCATTTATGGAGAGTTTTTTTAAAAAAACCACACAACTGTGCAATTAAATCCCCTTCCTTTTTTTATACCTGTGGCATTCAAGGGCCTCAAGTTTTTTGCTCAATCATATAACCATCTTGATTTTTTTAAATTTTGGGATGGATCATCCGGCCTATAACTGGCTACTGTGGCTTGCCCAACCAAATTTTATGGCTTAGGGCTAATCCAGTTGATTATAGTTTATCTAACTGATGGTTGCTAAGCCAGAACTTCTTTCCAATGCTGCAAATCTGTCTCTTAAGCAAAAAAAAAAAAAAAGTGAATTGGTGGGCTTGTTCCATATTGTAGTGACATTTTCCAAAGCGGGAAACTTTGAATTCAAGTCTTCCCTTAGGAATGAAAACCAGCTGACTGACTCAAGGCCAACCACCAGGAGATTTTGAATTCTAGTCCTGCCTTACACATCAAATCTGGCTGGACAACTTTTGACCAATCATCAGATGATGAGTTCGAGTTCTGCCAGGCATGAAAGCTGCCTGGGTGACTCTGGGCCAATCACCAGGAGACTGTGAGTTCTAGTCCCACCTTAGGTATAAAAGCCAGTTGGATAACTCTGGGCCAATCACCAGGAGAGTGTGAGTTCAAGTTCTGCCTTCGTCATGAAAGCCAGCTGGGTGACTTCTGGGCCAATCACCAGGAGACAGTGAGTTCTAATCCTGCCTTAGGCACAAAAGCCTACTGGATGTCTGGACGAGTCACTTTCTCTCAGTCCCACACCACCTCACAGGATTGTTGTTGTGGAGAAAATAGGGGGATGAAGGTGTGATGAATCTGTTTGCTGCCTTGTGTTATCTACAACAATTATAACTATAATAATAAAGGCAAATAAATAAATATGAAAAACAACTTCTGCACAAGGATCTTCTTTCTAATGTCAACAGATTCCGAAACACCAAAGCACAGCAGCTGAAGGCAGGACTAGAAGCAATGGAGGGAAACTAATCAGGGAGAGAACCACCTGGAACGAAGGAGAAAGTCCCTGACAAGTGAGAACAATTAATCATTTAAAATTAAAATTAAACAATAGCAAAGTACATTAAAAGACTTCCTCCAGAAGTTGTGGCTGTTCCAACACTGGAAGTTTTAAAGAAGATTGAACAACCATTTGCTGAAATAGTATAGGGTTTCTTGCAGGGGTGGGACTCAATTTTTTTAACAACCGGTTCTGTGGGCGTAGCTTGGGTGGTGGTGATGTTATTGGCTGGATGTGGCCAACTCAATATCACTCACATTGAGGCATGTATCTCCTCACCTGGCTTCTCATGACTGTGGGAATGCTGCAGCAGTCGTAAGTGTGAAAAATGGTCATAAGTCACTTTTTTGAGTGCCACTGTAACTTTGAATGGTCACTCCACACAAGCAAAGTACCAGCATAAGAGGGAAAGAAAACTCCAGAGAAGTTCCCGAGACAGGAAGTCTAGTCCTGCCAAGAATGTAATAAGGGTTAAGGGAGAGGCAGTTTCTCTAAGCAACAACACCAGAATGTTGCCTTCCTTACAGGATTAGGCCACTAATTTTTTCTAACAACTGGTTCTCTGAAGTGCTTAAAATGTTAACAACCAGTTCTAGAGAATAGGTGCGAACTGGTAGAATCCCACCCATGGTTTCCTGCCTGAGCAAGGAGTTGGACTAGAAGACCTCCAAGGTCCCTTCCAACTTTATTACTGTTATTCTGTTACCTAGAGAGTCAGTTTCCTGCACCTGTTGTGGTCACCCTGCCCTACTTCAAATCCAGGAAGGATTATATCGCATTCATCCAACGTTGGTTCCCAACAAGCTTTGCACCAGTAGCTGACACATTTTTAACTTCTCCAGAGCTTGGTTGTCGTTTCCAAGAATTAAGCCCCTAGATCTTGTTACAGAGTCTAAAACTTAGAAAGTGTAAAGATCCCGCTAATTGTGCAACACAATGTGTGTGTGTGTGGCCAGAAGGAAATGAAGCTTGTAACCCCAGATTTCAGTAAAAGTCCAAATTGCCTGCTTTATTTTATGTTCCCAATTATTCAGAAGATTTGCAGTTATGTGTCACTTATTATTTGTATCCGACTTTTATTAGTTATTATAAGGCAGCGAACATATCTAAGACTGCTTCCTCCTTCTATTTTCCACACAGCAACCCTGTGAGGTGGATTGGGCTGAGAGAGACTGACTGGCCCAAAGCCACCCAGCCGGCTTTCATGCCTAAAGTGGGACTAGAACTCACCCTCTCCTAGAGATTGGCCTTGTCACCCAGCTGGTTTTGATGACTAAGGAGGCCACTAGAACTCCCAATCTCCTAGCAATTGGCCTAAAGTCAGCCAGCTGGCTTTCATAGCTAAGGCAGGATTAGAACTCCGAGTCCTGATGTTTGGCCCAAACTCACCAAGCCCGGCTTACATGCCAACATGCAGGACTAGAATTCACCATCTCCTGGTGATTGGCCCGAAGTCACCCAGCTGGACTAGAACTCACTGCCTCCTGGTTTCTAGCTTGGTGTCTTCACCATTAAACCAAACTGGCCTTCTTGAACACACATTGCTGTTGGTTGAACAAGCCACAATTGGCTGTAAGGTCACACATCAGCCAAAACATAAGACGTCTGACAACTTAGCAAATGGCTGGCACCAGTTTTAAATACTGTCCATGGAACTACCCATGTCCCCAACTATCAACTTCAAGATCCATAAACCCTAACCAGCACATGATAGGTTATGTGACAACTGGTTGGTGTCAACTCCTGGGTTCCCTTGAGATCCATTTTCTCCAAGAGGATCTGTTCCCAATTTGATCCTTCCGAATGTCTAACGGTGCTTCCATCACTGCTATAACTTAAATCCTTCCACTTGGCTGTAGGTTGTCCTCTCGTCTTCTACTTTTGCCACCATAATGGACTTCTCAAGTCCATCATGTTTCTGCTGGCTACCATGTTTCCCCGAAAATGTCTTATATTACCCAAAAAAGGCACCAGGTCTTATTTTCGGGGGACGTCATCCACTGACTAACCTCACTTGCGGGCGTCATCCCCGGCCTCCTTTTTGCTGTCAAGAGGCCTTCAGGAACTTCTTCTGTGGCTGGTAAGGCTTTCCTGAAGGCCTCTGCAGCCGATAACAAGAGCTCTGGATCGATCCAGAGCTTTTTTACCAGCTGCATAAGGCCTTCAGGAAATCCTTGCCAGCTGCAGAAGAAATGGGCTGGCAAGGCAGGTGTCAGGGTGTGCGAGGCCTGGCTACAACTGTAAGTAGTAGAGCAGCTCCACTCTCCCATCCCCACCCTACCTTAATTTTTACCCATCTACTTTGGAATGGGTGGGATCTTAATTAGGGCTTATTTTGGTGGTAGGGCTTATATTGGGCACACATGTAAAAATCAAGCTAGGACTTATTTTCAGGGTAGGTCATATTTTCGGGGAAACAGGGTAGAAGCTATGGAAGAGGAACACCCAAATATTTGGGAAAACTTATCCTCTCCTCCCCCTCTTCTTTTTCTTCCAGCAGTGCTGCACAAAGCCATCCAGGATCGTGTCTTCTGTCACCATGGAAATAAGTGTGGTACCCAAAGAAGGGTCCTTCCTCTTGTTGCCATGGGAACAAAGAAGCAACTGAGCAGATGAGAAAACACAAAGGCAGCCTGATGGCCTAAAAAAAGACGATTTAGCCTCAGGATGAGGAAGGCGGGTTTATATGGCTTTGGGATAGTAGAACAGTTATTTACAAGATGGAAAGATGTCCATCTTGGCTCATGTCAGCCCTACAGATTGCCATCTACCTCCTGAATATAATTTTTGGTTTATTCCTTTAGAATAGAAGAACTATGTGCCATGTATAGCTGAGAAAAACCATCATTTCCAAAGATTTCTGGGCTGAAAAAGTTGTTATAACAGAAATAACATCTGTGTTTTCTGGAGGTTCACTGTGCCCATCATCCTCCGCTGATGGTACCTTTTGGTTCCGTGTTAGATGGTAGAGAGGAAATATGTGTAGGTAGAGGTAGTCCTCAATTCACAACCATTTAGTGACTGTTCAAAGTTACAATGGCACTAAAAAAATGACATGGCAATTCTTCAGAGTTACAACCATTGTAGCAACATCAGAATTGGGGAAGCTTGGCAACTGGCATGTACTTATGACAGTTGAACCGAGGTCATTGTTCTCTGCTGGCAGCAGAGTCGGACAGTGGGGAGGAACATGGGCCAGTGTGGGAGTCTGGGGAGGGCTCAGACGAGGGATCTGTGTCTGACACAGATGGAGCCAGGGCCATCTGGGAGTGATGTGCTGACTCCAGAGCCTCCAGAATCTGACATTAGCGAGGCAGAGGAATAGAGGGAGCCTGTTCCCAGTGCGTGCTTGTGCAGAGCTGCCAGAAGGCAAGGACAGTTAAGACAAAAGGGGCAAGTCGGGAGTAAGGCTTGGAGGTGATTGGCCTTCCCAAAAGACATAAAGGAGGAGTAAAGGGATACGAGACTTTGCAGGAAGCAACTTTGTTCGTTCTGGTTGGTTTAAGATCTGAAACTCCGTGTTGACTTTGTGCTCCAATTGATCTTATATAATTCATTGGAAATTTCGTTATTGGCAGCATTTCAAGGGAGATAAAGGTGGGTGCTTATCAGCCTTATCCTGAAAGTGTGGCAGACTTCTATTGGACTATTCACAAAGTATTTGGGACTCATTACAGGCTGTGAATGCATATAATTCACAGCCGTTGGAATAATAAAAAAAGGATTTTGGGGAACAGTGTGTGATTGTTACTGTATCAGGAAGCCTTGGTCAGAACAGTCATGTGATCAGCATTTGTGATCCTTCCAGTTGCCTTCCAGCAAGCAAATTCAATGGGGGAAGCTAGATTAAGTTAATGATCACATGACTCACTTAACCACAGCAATTTGCTTCACAACTGGCAAAAAGTGAGGCAAAACTCACTTCACAACCGCCTTGTTTAGCAACCGAATTTGATGAACAACCACAAGGGGTCTCCCATTGTCATCATCAGTTAAGGACAACCTGTAGTCTTTGACTTGCGACCGGCTTTTTTCTGTGGTTAAGCGAATATGGCAGTCATAAAGTGAATGCTGTGGTTGTTAAGTGAACCCCTTGTTTGCTACGGGGTGATTTTTGTCGGAGACTGTAGGTTTTCAGGAAAAATGTCATAAATTGTAGTCATATGACCACAGGGCACAGTCAACGGCCATACAAACATAGGCTGGTTGTTAAGGGTGGGCCCAAAATGCAGTCACATGGGCCCCCCAGGGGGCAGAGCCTAACCTAGGCTGTCAGTCAAACCTGGGTTGTCAGTCCCTTTGGGGAAATCTGTTATAAGTCTGTTATGGTTACCAAGCAACTGTAAATTGAGTAAATTGAGGACTACCTGTACTCTTCAGGGAAGAATACCCACACAAGGTCAAAAAAGTCAAGATGGCAGCCTCAACCATGCAATCAATGCCTGCCCCTTTTTTACTTCAAATATTAATAAAGGAAGAGGCTTCTGCTGGATAATTTGGGCTGCCATCCTGCCTTTTTTTAACCCTTTGGGGAATAAATGTTTATTTAAAAATAAGGTAGTCCTTGACTTATGACAATTGAGCCCAAAATTTCTGTTGCTGAGACAGTTATGTGAATATTGTCCCATTTTATGATCTTTCTCGCCACTGTTACTAAATGAATCACTGCAGTTGTTCAGTTAGTAACATGGTCGTTAAGCAAATCTGGCTTCCCCATTGGCTTTGTTCATCAGAAGGTTGTAAAAGGGGATCATATGACCCCAGGACGCTGCAACTGTCACAAATACGAGTTGGTTGCCAAATGGCTGAATTTTCATCACAGGGCCATGGAGATGCTGCAATGGTTGTAAGTGTGAAAAACTGTCATAAGTCATGTTTTTCAGTGCTGTTGCAACTTCAAACAGTCACTAAACGAGGATTGCCTGTATATTTGCCGAGCGGTAATATCAAAACTCCCTCCCGCTTGAAAATCATGACAAACATCTCTGTTATTTTTAATATTGGAAACTTTTTATTTTTCTTTCAAATGAGCACCAACATATATGTTGTAAATTGGACAAATCAATGCTCCCTTCCTTTTAATACTGAAGTAGTATGTACAATATGCCAATGTGTTTAAAACAAATTAGGCCATTAAAAAAAACAATAATAGACAAGTAAACATTTATTACTAAAGCAAAATAAGACCTGAAGAATTTGTCAAACAAAAATAAAACATCAATAAAATAAAACCAAGATTTATTTATTTTTAAATATTAAAGTATAAAGTATACAGTTCTGTAAACACAAAGATGTCCAACATGATGGGCTGGTATTAGAAATATAGTCTCTTCATTTAGGGAAAAGATAAAGGATATTCCAGGATATCTTTGCAATAATAATAATAACATTTGCCTGCACAAATATTATTATGCAGCGTTTATTTATTTTAAGTTAAAAACCATTCCTTTTTCTCCCCTAACGTCTTTCCGCTCTCTTTAAAAAAATATTTATTTTTTTAAAGTACAATTCCTGAACAAGGTTATATTCCGCTTCCCGAAGCAGCAAAACCGATTGCTTTAGCCAAAAATGGGCTCTGATGGAAGCAGAAAAATGGTGATTCATCTTCCGCCCATGAAATGATGCTACAAAATGTATATTTAGCACACAAATTATCTCGGGCACAAAACGCACACCTCTAACAATGCTTGGTATGATCGCAAGAGAAACTCATTTCATTTCATTGTGTTCTTGTATGTGTGTTTATGTGTGTGCATCACAAAGTGTGAAGACTACAAGGAGGGAGAAGGGAGTGTATTCTCTCTGCCACTAACCACAACACTGACGCAAAGCGCAATTCAGTAGCTGATGTTGTTGGTCCATTTCATATTTTTATCAAAAGTCAGACACTTTGGAAAGGAAAAATAATAAAATAATACGCATGTGTTTTAGTGGTGAGATGATTTACTGGGATGCCAAAAGGATTTACCCAGGATGTAGGGATTGGGAAATGGTCCTGTAGAAAGAAGGATACACCAAATTTTTTATCTCCTGATGCTATTTCTGTATTTTATGGAACAGTTTGATCCAGCTGAAATTTTACTGGGACAAAGTTTTAATCACTTTAGGTCTAGAAATGCTATTTTGGAGACCACCAAAAGAACACAAAGGGGGAAGAAGAGAAGGCAGAATCTACATCCCCAGATCGAAGAACCAGGATTGCTAATGCCTCATTCATACCGGTTTCTGATCCAAAACAAACGGGGAGGAAAAAAGCTAGAACTATATAGAAACCTAGTTAACACCAATGCAGTCAGTGCGACAATTTGTGTTGCCTTGCTACATTGCCTACGTATGGAAAACCCGTTTGGGAAAACACAGTTCTTATTCCAGTTATATTTCTCAAGCTTGGTTGCTTTAAGAGGTATGGACTTCAACTCCCAGAATTCTCCCTGCAAGCTGGGGAATTCTGGGATTTGAAGTCCACACACCTCTTAAAGGAGCCAAGTTTGAGGGGGAAAAGAACTGAATGAGGCTGACAAAGAGTTTTGTAAACAGCTCCCTGGTAATAAAACACGACACAAATCACAGCGGGTCAGGGTGACAAGACCCATTCACAGCTTAGTGGATTTTTCTACATGATGGCCGCCATGAGGAGGACAAAAATGGAAGGGTAAAACAGATTCTTTGGCTTGGGTCACAATACTGGGGAAACCTGCAGGATCTCTCCTTATCCATGACAGAAAACTGATATGCACAACATTGCAGCATGGTTCTTTCACTGCAATAAATTGCAATAAACACAAGAACAACAACTCACACTCAAATAAATAACAGTCGCTTGCATTAGCCTGTAAATTAAACAACAACAACAAAAGAGTTTTTACACTGTGAGCTGGAAGCTCTGGGGAAAAAAAGAGGGTGGGCTAAGAAAGGAATTAAAGTTTCCCAGAGTCCCAACGCATCTATTGAAAGTTGGTGTGTTTTTCCCCAAACTTGGCCATTTTAAGACGAGTGGACTCCATCCCCAGAATTCTGCAGCCATAGGGAATTCTGGGAGTTGAAGTCCAACTCCTCTTAAAGGATTCAAGTTTGAAACAACACGGATTTAAAGAGGAAAGAAAAAATGATTGAGGTGAGTCTACCTTTTCCATGCACCTCCGCTACGAACGGTGGATTTTGGGATCTACTGATCCAAACTTGGATCTATTGCAAAATGGGGACATTGATCAGAAAGAGCAAGTTTGATTCGAAGACCCATCAGTGTATGTCATCCAAAATTGTCTTCGTCCTCTTAACTAGCTTGCCCCCTCAGGAATAGCAAATGACACCATTCAGTCACCAGTGGAGAATGTAGGACTCAAGTTTCCACTCAGATGGTTTTTGGGGCACAATCTTCTACCTCTTCTCTACTTGAAGAATGATCAAGAAGCATCCAACTTTCCAAACATCTGAATGGCTCTTCTTATGAAACCTGGATTAGAAATTCATATCCTGGGCCTGTAATTCATATCCTGGGCCTGTAAGAATATATTAAGTCTTATATTAAGACAATATATTGTCTCTGCACCCATAGAGATGTCTTGGTAGACTTCAAGCAAGACTGATGGAGGAATTTTAGATGGTTGCATGCCATTTTTGGAGGCTGGTACCAAAATGGTCCCAGTGAAAAAAAACCTCACCTTTTCCTCAAATAAATAAGTAACCTTTACTTCCCCCAAATCAGTCTTTCAAAACACAATTGGAGGATGCAGTGTGTCCAAACCACAATCATAAAAGTCCACCTCAATCATCTCAGAAGCTGAAGGATACTACAATGTTTAAGGATTATCTTCTATTCCAAGATTTCACAAATCTCAGCAATTTCAAGCATTTCTCAAACTTGGCAACTTGGAAGATCTGGGTGGACTTCAACTTCCAGAATTCCCCAGTGAGCTCTGGCTGGGTAATTCTGGGAGTTGAAGTGCACCCGTCTTCAAGTTGCAAGAGACTGAGAAATACTTGCGTGGTCCAAATCAAGAAGATCAAGAATTGAGGTGAAGAGCTAGGTTGTCTATCCCAAAACACAACTCTTCTTTGATGTTGGTTTTCCCCCTGCTCCAAATCACAACGACCAAAGGGACAAGCATCTCAATTCTGCCATTTGGGGATAATTTTCTGCAATACTTTTCTTGAACAATTGATCACAGGCCCTGGAGATTCTGAATTTTACTAAAATTAAAGCTTTTCTGTAGCCCCAGGCTCTAAGATGCAAAACCGTGATCATATTTAATGCTAGGTTAGGATTATCTGTAGTTAGGTCCCCACTGTGGCCAGCTGATAATGTCCTTGAAACCAATTCAGCCTCTGTTCCTCTCTAATTCCTACCAAAGTTAGGACAGATTAGACCAGGGATCCCCAAACTTGGCAACTTTAAGACTTGTGGACTTCAACTTCCAGAATTCCTCAGCCAGGTATGCTGGCTGAGAAATTCTGGGAGTTGAAGTCCACAAGTCTTAAAGTTGCCAAGTTTGGAGACCTCTGGATTAGACCTTCTAGATTCTATTTCTCTATTTTTAATCAGGAATGCCTCTTGGCACCTAAACTTTGTTTTTTAAATTATTATTATTATTTTGCAGGGAGTCCAAGATTGCACTTTTCATTCCTCTGGTTCTCCTGGAAAATAGGACTGGCTATTGTTCAGAGTCACACAATGAGTCCTATATCTGATTTCAATTTTGAACCCATAGCTCCTTAATTTTAGGCCAAGTTTTCATTTACTGTACTAAACTCCCAGACATTGCTTCCATATTTCTCCACTGGCAGTAATGTGGACTAGAAACCTTGAAGTTTCCATGCTTTAAAACAGTGTTTTTCAACCTTGGCTACTTGAAGTCGTGTGGACTTCAACTCCTGGAATTCTCCATGCTGGCTGGGGAATTCTGGGAGTTGAAGTCCACAGGTCTTAAAGGGTGCCAAGTTTGAGAAACACGGACACAGGAAATCTACCCTTTCTTTTTAAATCTCCCATCCAGAAGTTCCAACAAGTCTTCCTTTGGGGTGGCACATAATATTAATATTGTGGGAACACAAGTTGGTCTTAACACCAGCACACAGTGAAGATCCTGAAACATTTAAAGTGACACAATAAAGAACTTTTCCCCCTTCCTGTCCTTTCGTTGGTACAATTTAATTGTACCAAAAGTTCCAAAAAGACACTAGAACATTAAAAAAAAATTAATTTGCTACGAACTGATTTTATCTCTTGCCAATTACAGAATGTTTCTTTCTTTCTCTCTCTATCAAGAGATGCTTTGTGGCCTACAGAAGATCTCTCATGGGAACAATTCCCACCCCTACTCAAATGAAACTGAATGAAAGGAAAAACTGGATGGAAAAATAATAACAATAATAATCGAATGAGATTAAAGTCCATGCCACTTGAACTAGCCCTGTATTACGTGTCAGGTCAAAGGGTGGAAAAATTTCACACCATTGTTGACCGATCCTATAAAACGCAACAGAGAGGAATTGGAGGGATTTGGAGGTGCGGGGGGGATGGACAGAAACCCAGCCCTAGAAATTTTCCAAGGTCCTTCAGCCTCCTGTGTGACCTCAAGACTCTCCTTGAACCAAAAGGTGCAACTTCCAGGAAAACTCTCCCCCTAGATAAGTCCATTTCCAAACTTAGTTCATCCAGAGTGTCATTCAGACTTATCTCCTGCAAGGCTGGAGAGACAATTAAATCCTTAGCTAGGTCAGTGGGGCAAGGATGCCTTTTAATTAAGCCACCCAGGGATTTTTCCAGCTTTGCAACTTGGGAAAAACAGGATCGCTTTCAGACAAGCTTCTAAACCTGAAAGATCAGACCCAACAAAGGACGACAATGCAATGCTCAGTCTTCTGGCTGAGTCCTCTTCTGAGGAGAGAGGAGAGGGGTGTAAGATAAGATGGAGATGCTAGCGACAGGAATGGTTGCCCTGCTCCCTGTTATAACATAATTTATTCTATTTATTTTTCTCAGCACAGAGAACACAATACTTTCTTTCAGGGCAAAAGGACTTTTCGGTCAAGCCTGGTGGATTCACACTCTTTCGCGCAGGGGTCTTCAAACTTGATCGCTTTTAAGATTTGTGGACTTCAACTCTCAGGATTCCTCCTCCAGTCAATGTTAGCTCAGGAATTCTGGGAGTCCACAAGTCTTAAACTTGCCAAGTTTGAAGATCCTTGTGTTTAGCGGAAGCGGCCAGCTCTTTTGGATTCCCTATTGGTGACACCACCCAACTTCTTATTCCAAGGAAGATTCTTAAGGAAGTCCAGTGACTCTAAGCCACGGGAACTAAACCTTTGGAAGGTCACGGAGGAGAAAGAAGGTGGCTGTAATGCAGGAAGAGGGCTTCTCAATCTTTCCAAACAGGAGTGAAGGAATGGATGGAACCACCAGCTGATGGCCCACAGGTCCTCCTGATTGACTCAAATTTGAACACTTTCACGCTCTGAAATATTTTCTTCCCACAATGTTACGGCCAAAATCTGCTCCTGGGTGAGGAGACGTTCTAAAAAAAATGACAAAACAAGAGGACTAAGTTTTGAGTCTCCAGCTCCAATATCAATATGTCTCACAGCAGACTTTACAGGAGTTGCTAGAACCAGGACATCTGTAAATAGACATATAGAGTGACTTCAGTCTCCATCTCTATGTTCTCCTTGCATCCCCCTTTCTCCCCCGGCCTCCCTTTTGGCTTTTGACACAATCCATACATCCTTGAGGAACCTCAATTGTGTGATGCTAGATTACAAGCCCCAAAAAATAACAAGCAACCCCCAGATAATCAGGCTTATCTCTGCAGACTTTTGGGGTGGGCTAATTCTCTAGAAACCAAAGATGTTAAAACACCCCTTTTCAAATTAAAATTTCCTTTTTCTTTTCATCAACTTCAGCATAAAGACAAGAGCAAGAGAAGCCACCTCAGATCCAAGGAGATACAGGTAGTGGGTTGGAGAATAGTAGAACTAGCTAGCGTAAAATAAGGAGGCCTACAATTATTTTTGAGATACAGAGAAAAAAGACAGGCATGAGGTATATATATATATATATTTTTACAGTCCGCAAGTTTCAAGCCATGGTTTGTCAGGATTTAAAAGAATAAAGGGGTTGACAGAAACCCTACTCATTCTCTCTCATCTGTCCCACACCCCCAAATCATTGAGTTTCTCCCCTCAGGAGTCCTAAACCTTGACTTTAGCCCCCTCCCCTCCCAAAAGGCAACCATCAGTTTCTGAGACGTAAGTTGTACAACCATTTGGCATTGGGTTCATTCCTTGCTTTTTGTTGTCGCTAAAAAAAAAAAGGAAGAAGAAACACAATGCCACACAATGCCAGAACAGTGAAAGAGGAAGACTAGGATACGCTAACTTGAGTTTGGACTCACAAACAGATACAAAAAGCAAAGAGACGGAGTGGTGGACGGTCGTCGATTCAGGACGGCAGAGAGGGTGTGTGCGCAAGGAAGCGTGGTCTCAGGATGACAACGAAGCCCCCAGCCCCGAAGGTGTGGTGGCACCCAAAGAGCGCCAGTCGCTTGCTCGTTCTCGGAGATAAAATGTTCAGTCGGAAGAGTGAACGCTCGGCATGGATCAGATGTCATTCCTTTTCCGTCGGCAGTTCAATCCCAGCCATTATCTTTGATCATGTGTGCTAATTCGATGATGTATTTGCCTTCTTTATATTTCTGGCTGCTCTCAAAGGCATGTTCCTTTGAAACGACAACGACAAGAAGAAAAAGGTATTAACAAAATCTGGAAGGGAGATGCGTGGTTTTGAAAGAGTCACATTCAAGCTTTTCCTTAAAACATTCACGAATGTTCTGACCCAATTGGGTTCCCAAAGAGCAAACACAGACAAAGGCAGCAGCCCCCACTTTTTAAGGTTTAATAATGAACGCTGTTCCTTTACAGATAAAAGGCTTCTTTCCACTAATTAGCTCCGACTAGAAAGAGTCTTGCCAAGGTGTTCATCAATGCTGCCAAAAACCCAGAGATAAGAACTAATTTACAAGATTCTCCAAACACAAACTAAGATGTCCACAAGTTGAGTTTCAGAGCTTCTTTGCTGTCTGCAAAGAACGCTTTTCCAAACTTGACTTTTATCTTCCTGAGGGAAGAGCCATTATCTTGCAGCCTTACTCCCAAGTCGCATGTGCTATTGTAATTGTTCTTTCCTCTGAGTAATCCTTCGTGCACATGCACTTGGCACAGGCTCCTCAGGAACCTCCTCATTGCTGCCAGCCCCCACAATCTCTGAAGGCAGCAATCCACTCCCTAATGGTCCTGGCCCCTCATCTGAGTCCTTGCTCTCCCCAGCCATCTTCATCTGCTGCTGGCTAACCACAACAACGAGGTTAAACCCAAAGGTGCTTTGTCAAATGGCAACTGGACTGGGTTTTTTTTCCTGGAGGAAGAAGAGGTTTCCCTTCTCATCCAAGAAGCTTCATCGGTTCTACCAGAATAGTAGGGGCGAAGGAGAAAGTAGTTCCGACAGGATGGAGGAAAGGAGAGATGGAAGGATCCTATTTCTTAAGATCAGAGGACATTTTGGAATGGCTAGAGAAGAATATGGCCAGCATTGGCTTAATTTTACTGGAAATTGAAAACCAGATAAAAAATCCAAGTACATTTTGGTCCTAGCACCCCTTGATTTCATACAGGGTTTTTCAAACATGGCAATTCCCCAGCTGGGGAATTCTGGGAGTTGAAGTCCACACATCTTAATGTTGTCAAGTTTTTTAAAAAGATAATAAACTAATACATCCTTCTTTTCCAATTTTCAAAATCTTATCGAAGGGGATAATGTTGGCACAAAGGGGGCAATGATGGCACCATAAACTCTCCCACTTTTGTATGTTTGTGGCAGTGTCACATCTACAGGAGGAGTGTGCTTGCATCGTGACTCTCCTTAGAAGTAAGGAGAAATTTCCTAGAACTAAGGAGAAAATTCCTGACAGTGAGAACAATGAATCAGTGGAATTACTTGACTCCAGAAGTTGTGAATGGTTCAACATTGGAAGTTTTTAAGAAGAGATTGGACAACCATTTGTCCGAAATGGTATAGGGCAGGGGTGCCTAACCTTTTTGGGCTCCTGTGCCAAAAATTGTGTGTGCGCCTGCGTGCCACCATTGAGAAGGCAATGTGCCTGCCTCCTGCGCATGTGCACGCAATCCCCTCCGCCACCCCCTTACCTGCACTAAGCCTCCCGGCTGGTTTTCAGCCTCCAAGAGGCTTGAGGAAAGCCTCTGCAGCCCACAAAATAGGCCCATTTCGTCACTTCCGGTATTTCCGGAAATACAGGAAGTGACAAAACGGACCTATTTTTTGGGCTCCAGAGGTTTTCCTCAAGCCTCTGGGAGGCCAAAAAAGGCCTCAAACAGGCTGAAAATCAGCTGTGAGGCATGCGCAGTGAGGTAAGTTTGCCTGCAGCTCGCGTGCTGGCACAAATGGCTCTGTGTGCCACCTGTGGCACGCATGCCATAGGTTCACCATCATGGGTATAGGAAATATCAGGAAATGCAGGGGGTTGGACTAGAAGACCTCCAAGGTCCCTTTCAATTTCTATTCTATTCTATTCTATTATTCTATTCTATTCTACTCTACTCTATTCTATCCCTATCCTATTCTATCCCTATTCCTAGTCTATCCCTATTCCTAGTCTATTCTTGTCCTGTTATGTCCTGTTTTATTCTATTTCTTATTCTATTCTTATTCCTATTCCCTACTTATTCCTGTCCTATTCTTATTCCTATTCCCATTCCTATTGTACTTCTTATTCTTCTTATTCTTATTTCTATTCTTCTTATTCTTATTTCTATTCTATTCCTATTCCTATCCTATCCCTTGTTCCATCCTATCCACTCTATTCTATTCTGGTTTCATCAAAAATAAAATATAAAAAATAAAAATATGTGAGTTGAAGCCAGCCCATCTGGAAAGTTCTTGAATTGAGAAAGTTTGGTGGATCACTTTTGTTTTGATCGAGGTTGCTTTTTCTCTCGCTCTGCTTTTATTCTCTTATCGATTGTGTCTCACCCTAAGATGTATTGATCTAGGGCACGCAATAAATATTTGAATTGAATAATGAATGAATTATTGGAATGAAACTTTAGGGCCTTGCTGTAATTCTAAGCATTGGTTTTTATTTTTTAATTTCTAAAGAGAAGGGTGGATCTCTTCTTAGAATGGACAGAGTTATTATTTGCTAGTTTTTGACCCAAGACCCCATGGCATCTAGTTATGACTATACAGGTAGTCCTTGACTTACAGCCATTTCTTTAGTGACCATTCAAAATGACAACAGAACTGAAAAAAGTGACTTGTGCCCATTTTTCTCACTTACGAGCGTTGCAAGATCCCCGTGGACAGGTGATCAAAATTTGGATATTTGGCAACTGACATGTACTTAGGGCAGCTGAAGTGTCTTGGGGTCATGGGATCAACTTTGGTAATCTTCTGACAGTAGGAAGCCAGATTCACTTAACAATCCTGTGATTAACTTAATCATAGCAGCAATTCACTTAACAACTGAGTCAAGAAAGATCACAAAATGGGGTGGGGGGGAAACCAGAGATGGGATTCTACTGGTTTGGACTAGTTCTGTAGAACCGGTTCTTCTGATTCTGCAGAGTTTGGAGACTGCAAATTTTACCCCTGGCTGGCTCCGCCCCTCTCTGCCTGCCCCTCCCCTCTCCACCCAGTCAGTCCTTATCACACATGCGCCTTGTCTTGCTGAACAATAGAAATTTTATCTTCTGAATAAAACTCCGCACTGGCAACAGGAAGGGCATCCGGGCAGTAAACACTCAGCTCCATTCAGTTGCCCAGACTCCACTTCACAAGGGATTATATGGGGTGGTTAAAAGATGATGATTGTGGTCATAAGTCTGAGTGGTACAATGGCCTAGAGGTGGAGTTCTCACCTCGCAATCAGAAGGTTGTGAATTCAATCCTAAATAGAGGCAGATATTTCTCTCTTTGGGCGCACTTGAGAATATATCTACTGGATAAAACTCCGCATTGGCAACAGAAGGGGCATCCGGCCAGCAAAAACACTTAGCTCCATTCAGTTGCCCAGACTCCACCTTGCAAGAGATTATATGGGGTGGTTAAAAGATGATGATTGCGGTCGTAAGTCGAGGACTACTAATAGTGTAGCAAAGGAGCAGCTCGCTAGAGTTTGTACAGAATCAAGGCGCTTGAATCGCAAAACACTTTGCTTGGTGTGAAAAGCCAGATGTAAATGGTGAGAAATTGAGAATAACGTATTTTCTTAAAATATCACAGGTCTAAAGTGTGCATGCTGGTCCATTTGACAGAGTCTGTTCTGCAGAAATCCAGCTCATAAGCTTATTTATTACAAGTAGTCTTATTCACTTAACAACTAGAAAGGTTGTAAAATGGGGGAAAATGCACATAATGTTTCACTTAGCAGAAATTTTTGGCTCAATTACGGTTGCAAGTCGAGGATTACCTGCAGGTTGTAAGTAGCTTTGGAGGCGGGAAGGTGTCATAATTTCAAACAGTTGCTAAACAATCGGTCGTAAGTTGAAGACTACTTGTAATAAATAAAACTTACGACCGATTGTTTAGCAACTGTTTGAAATTATGACATCTTCCCGCCCCCAAAGCTACTTACAACCTGCAGGTAATCCCCGACTTGCGACCGTAATTGAGCCAAAAATTTCTGCTAAGTGAAACATTCATTATGTGCATTTTCCCCCATTTTACAACCTTTCTAGTTGTTAAGTGAATCTGGCTTCCCCATTGACTTTGCTTGTCAGAAGGTTGCAAAAGGGGATGATGTGACACTGCAACCGTCATAAATACGAGTCAGTTGCCAAGCATCTAAATTTTCATCATGTGACCTTGGGGACGCTGTCACTTTTTTTGCCAGTTTCTTGTGTTTAGTTAGAATTGAGTCAGTTTATGATCCCCGTGTTCACTTAACAATTGCCAGGTTCATTTAATGACCACTGCATTCATTCACTTAAAGACTGCCATGTTTGCTTAACAACCAACATAAAATAATTATTTTTTTTAAAAAAAAGGCCCGATCACACATGATAGCTCAACTTATGACCAAAATTCCAAGCTCAATTCGGGTCGTAAATCAAGGACTATGCCTGACATATACTACAGGTATTCCACACATTTCTATTGTTAAGTGAGACATTTGTAAAGTGAACTTTGCCCCATTTTATGACCTTTCTGGCCATCATTGTTAAGTGAATCACTACAGTGGATAGGTTAGTAACTTGGATTATTAAGTAAATCTGGTTTCTCCATG
Source organism: Laticauda laticaudata (assembly GCA_004320025.1). NCBI lineage: Eukaryota > Metazoa > Chordata > Lepidosauria > Squamata > Elapidae > Laticauda > Laticauda laticaudata. The sequence continues at coordinate 23,052 of BHFT01019100.1, forward strand.
GATTTTGCTTGTCAGAAGGTTATAAAAGTTGATCTCAAGACTTTGGGACAACTTTGGGCACCTGTCATAAATGTTAGTCAGAGGTTGAGCACCTGAATTATGATCACGTGACAATGGTGATGCTGCAAATGTCGTAACTGTGAAAAATGGTCAAAAGTCACTTTTTCCACTGCTGTTGTAAAATGAACTGTTGTAATTTATCTGTATACAAATATAATCTTGTTGTTCAAAAAGTGTAGGATGAGGAGGGATTTATCCTTCCTCTATTTGAAAGTCCGTGTTTTCTTTGGCAGCAAAAAAACCCATAAGTTATTTAGTAAGATATATTCCTACTGAAATCACAACTCAGCATATAACACAACAGATAAATATCCTCCTTCTCTTGGTTTGTGTCAAGCTGCTCTTAGCAAGGCTGAAGAAAACCTTCTTGGGAACATAGAAAATGTAGAACATTTAGAAAAAGACCCAGTCCTTTTCTTTCATCGAGTCAACCCTTTTTTGAGTTTTTTTCTTTTTTTATTCAATTATTTCCTTGTAATTTTTAAATGATTTTAATTTTTTTAAAAAATTACGGGTCATCCTTGACTTATGACCACTATTGAGCCAAAAAATGTATGCTGCTAAGCAAGACAGGGGTTAAAATCTTGGCTGATTTTATGATCTTTCATGCCATGGCTGTTGTGAATCCCTCCTCCAGTTGTTAAGTTAGTGACCTGGTTGTTAAGCGAATCTGGCTTCTCTTTGACTTTGCTGCTCAGAAGGTCGCAAAATCATGTGACCCCAGGACACTGCGACCATCATAACTATGAGCCAGTTGCCAAACACCTGAATTTGGATCACATGACCACGGGGTGGTGCAATTCAACCAGCTGTCAACTCATAAAATATTTCTATGGTGTTTATAGAGTTGCCAATAGAAAGGGAAGGGGGAGTAGCATAGCAGCTTGCAAAAACGAAACTGCATTCCATAAATATCCTCAAAGATAGTAACTAGGTGACCGAAATTTCTGTCACACAAAATTCTAACTGGAGAGCATGATTGATGACTCTGGGCTATGGATGTATCCCGTTGGAGATTATGAACTATGATACACCCAGGCACGTTGTTGAGTTAACTCCCAAGAAATCCTTTTGAAGTTTTGGAAGTTTGGCTCAAGACTCATGATTTAAATGGGGGTAACTACTGGAGTCCTGACACTGGTATAACAACCGCTTCAGTGAGCATGCTCTTTGCTTCGCGCATGTGCTCTAAATTTTAAAAAGCCCATTTTCAACTGAATTACTTACCTTCTACTTGCAGCCCCAAGGTCTAAAACGGTGAATCAGCTGTGCTAAAAAAACCCCAGGAAATAAAGCATAGGAAAGAGCAGGAGCAGGGGAGCAGGGCCAAATGCTTACTGGAACTATCAGTTCGGCTGAACCAGTAGAATCCCATTCCTGGCAACGGTGTGAAAAATGATTGCAAGTCACATTTTTCACAGCTGTTTTAACTGCTAACCCTGAAACTGTCCTGGCCGAAGCCATTTTGAGGCTTCAGGGTTGCCACACTGGAGTGGAGGGATGGGGGGGGGGGGGGGGNCAGTCTGTGCCAATATGATATATCCAATTAAACTTGTTCTTTCAGAAATTCACTTGCCTCGGAGTTCTGTTTGCTATGGGTGTATTACTTGGAACCAGAGATGGTATTCAGCAGGTCCTGACCAGTTCTGGAGAACTGGTAGCAAAAATTTTGAGTAGTTCAGAGAACCGGCAAATACCACCTCTGGCTGGCCCCGCCCCCATCTATTCTCCGCCTCCCAAGTCCCAGCTGATTGGCTGGGTCTTCTTTGGTTGCCCTGCACAGGAGAACGGAGCTGAAAAGCAGGTTAGTGGGGTGGAGAGGGAATGGGGATTTTGCAGTATCCTTCCCCTGCCATGCCCACCAAGCCATGCCAAACCCATCAAGACATGTCCACAGAACCGGTAGTAAAAAAATTTGAATCCCACCACTGGTTGGAACCCTGACATTAACACTGAATGGTCCTTAAATGGACAGTTGTAAGTCGAGGACTACCTCTATTTTAATTTTATTTTTTTCCTTGGGCGATGAACACTTGTTTATTTATCTCAAGCATGTTTAAACTCAGTTACTGATGACTGACCCTCTGTCCCTACTTCTCTATGATCTTTCTTTCCACTGCCTGCTTTTAGTATCATGTAAAAGTCTTAATAAAATTACATCGCTTTTGCCCTTAACCTTATTCAGGTGGATGGCATACAGCTCCCTGGAAACATCCAGAGAGAATTAAGTGCAGCTAGTCCTCAACTTACAATGGTTCATTTAGTGACTGCTCAAAGTTACAACGGCACTGAAAAAAAATGGACTTAAGGACAGTTTTTCACACTTATGCACGTAGCAGGGGTTTGCAGCAAGTGTCAACAAGCTCCTATTTATGACGTGATCCCCTCTTGCGACCTCCAGACAAGCAAAGTCAATGTGGGAGCCAGATTCACTTAACAACTGCAGTAATTCACTTAACAACCGGGGTTACAAGCTTATCTGTGATTCTCATTTTAACAACCATGGCAAGAAAAGTCATAGACGGCAGTCAATTCACTTTAACAAATGTTTTACTTCGTAACGTGAATTCTGGGCTGAATTGTGGTCATAACTTGAGGACTACTGGATTTATGATAGTTAAAATGTCCTGTGATACCCTTTTGGGACCTTCTGACAAGCAAAGTCCCAAAACAGGGACACCAGATTCATTTACACAACCGTGTTAACTAACTTAACAATTTTTTGGGCCTTCTGGGACTCAGGCAAGCCCCTTGGGAGGGCGTTTTTGCTCCCAGAAGGCTGTCCTGGGGACCTGGAAGGAAAAAAATGGAGCCTGGTGGGGGCATACAGCACCCCCCAACACTCCATTTTGAGGCCTTCTGGGCCTCAGGCAAGCCTCCTGTGGGGGCATTTTTGCTCCCAGGAAACTTCCCTGGGGCCCAGGAAGGCAAAAAATAAAGCATGGGGGGGGCGAGGTGTGTGTGCCTCCCTCCCTCCATATTTTGCCTACCTGGGCCTCAGGGAAGCCTTCTGGGTGAAGCAATAAGACAGCGAGGGGGATCCCGGCACAGCTGATCGTAGGAACAGCTGATAATTGGGAGGAGGGAAAATACCCTAAGGAGTGACTGGGCAGGGAAGAGCGAGTCAACGATGTTGCGCATGTGCACATATTTTGCGCATGCGCAATAAGGACTGACTGGGCAGGGAGAGGAGCGATTGGGTCAGGGGCGTGGCCAGCCAGAAATTACTACTGGTTTGGCAACCCATGCCAAACCCTTGCTACCACTTCGATTGAACTGGTACGAACTGGCTGAATACCACCACTGACCGACTCCCTGAAGGCCAGAGTCTCAGGGGGAAAAAAATATACGGCCTTTGATAACAGAATAAGAAGCAACCCTTCACCACTCACATATTTCCAACCAAGTGTAGTTTTGCAATTTTCACAGTAAATATCAGCCACTGCGTGAAGTCCCGTTAGCAGAATTCGCTCCTCCGCAGGACCGCAGCCAACGTTGACTCTGCGGGTAACAAGGGGATGGGAAGAGAGAGGGAAAGTTTAATTTCACTGAAGGAGCAAGTTATTAACTTTGTCACAGATTGTCAAGTATTACCAGCTGTATTCCAGAGCAGTGTTTCTCAAATGCAGTCCCTTTAAGAAGGGTGGACTTCAATTCCCAGAATTCCCCAGCCACCATTGCTGGCTGGCGGAATTCTGGGAGTTGAAGTCCACACTTCATAAAGTCACCAAGGTTGGTATCACTTCTCCGGGGTGTATATTACAGAAATATTAAAAAACAAAGTCAGTTTTAAGGAGGCATTTCACAAAATTTACATTGATTTTTTTTTTACAAATTCATGTGAAATATTAATACACTTTAGGAAGCCTTAGTAAGGCCACATGTGAAATACTGCATCCAAGTTTGATCCTCACATTACCAAAAAGCTGTTGAGACTTTGGGAAAAGTGCAAAGAAGATGATTAAAGGCCTGGAGACTAAAACATATAAAGAACTGTGCTGAATTTGGGTGTGGCTAGTTTAGAGAAAAGAAGGACCAGGGGGGACATGATAGCAGAATTTCAGTATTTGAGGGGCTGTCACAAAGGAGAAGGAGTCAAGTTATTCTGCAAAGCACCTGAAGGCAGGACAAGAAGCAATGGGTGGAAACAAATCAAGGAGAGAAGCAACCTGGAATTAAAGAGAAACTTCCTAAAAGTGAGGACAATTAACCAGTGGAACAGCTTGCCACTAGAAGTGGTGGTTGCTTCATTACTGGAGGTTTTTAAGAAGAGACTGGACAGTCACTTGTCTGAAATGGTATAGGATCTCCTGCTTGAGCAAGGGGTTGGACTAGAAGACTTCCAAGATCCCTTCCAGTTCTATTCGGATTGATGCATAGATTGATTCAAATGTGGCCGAAACCATGCATGTCTCCCAGAGCATCATCATATTTAATATTGAAATATCTCACAGATGCTTTTATTACTAGTAGATTGTGCACCTTTGATGTACAGTCAGGATACATTATGGGTTGGCACCCAGCACCCAAGGTAACTATGGATGTCCCCAGGGGTGAGATCCTACCGGCATAAAAACCGGTTTGTCGAGCATGCGCTTTGCTGTGTGTGCATACACAGTACTTGTAAATCAACTTCTCCAGCAAGCAATAACCTTCTGCTGATGCGTGGCACTCAGCTGTGCCACACAAAGCAACTAAGGTTGCTTTAGCAGGGAATAAAGGACAGCTTAGAGCCCGGGTGGGCAGTTGGGCCCAACCGAAGCAAAGAAGATCTTCGGATCGAACAGGTTCGGTGTCATCTGCTGTTCGGAGCTACCGGGCTAAACCGGTAGAATCCCACCCATGGAGGCTCCAAATAAAATGAATTAAACATTCAAAAATTACATTCAAACATTAGGGGTGGTGTGATGGGTAACCTCACATCAAACCTTGTACAATTTCAGGCCACACCACTGTACCAGGCAAGGTTTTGCCGTAGATGTCACAAGATCCAAGGAGGAGACATCCAAACAATGCAATATGTGTTTATTTCAAAAGATATGGATCATTGTAATGCCAGGGGTGGGATTCAAAAATCCCAACAACCAGTTCTCTGCCCGTTGCTGGGTGGGCGTGGCCATGGTGGGCATGGCCTACTGGAGCTTCCAGGAATGCAGTTTTTCACCTTCCCCAGAGTCCGGAGGCTTCCCTCGGACCTCTGGGAGGGCAAAAAAGGCCTCCCCCCAGGCTCTGGAGGCCCTCCAGGAGCTGGAAACAGATCCGTTTCCAGACTTCTGGAAATTATGGGAGGGCCATTTTTCGCCTTCCCCAGAGTCCAGAGGCTTCCCTTGGGCCTCTGGGAGGGAGAAAATGATCTGCCCTGGGCTCCGGAGGCCCTCTGGAAGCCAGAAACAGGCCCATTTCTGGACTTCCGGAACTTCCAGAGTCCCCGCATGGTCCCTACACTGACCTGCATACAAAATGGGCCACGTGGAGACTCCTGGGAGAGGCAGGAGGGGCCAGCAGGTTGGTTCAACTACCAGTTCAGTGAACCAGATGTAAATTTAACAACTGGTTCACCCAAGCCGGCTGAATCCCAGCCGTGGTAATGTCCTATTTTTAGGGAGGCAGAAGATTTTTACAGTTTGGGACAACTTGACAATCTTTGTGTTAAGAGTTTTGCTTTCTAATCTTTGCACGTATTTGGGGGGTTAGGATGATTAGATGACTGAAGCTTCTGCCACGAAAAAAGTCTAATTGGAGAGCATGATTGATGACTCTTGGCTATGGGCGTTTTTCAGTGGATGATACACTCAGAGAGGTGGGGGGGAAAGCTGGATCAAGGGTGACAGTGAATTACGTATCTCAGAGTTGGCTATGCCCAGGTTAGTGCCAGAGGTAGAACAGTAGCTTCAAATCCTCTTTAGTTTTCGGAGTGTGGCTCAAGGCTCATGATTTAATTGGAGTAACTGCCGGAACCCTGACTGTAGGTGTATCCTGGTTTTAGGTACAGTCCTCACTTAGCAACTGCCTTGTTTGACAACTGCTGTCAGTTACAATCATGATAGAAAATAACCTCACCTTGCAGCGAGACAAACTTAACAAATTAATAACAGAATAACAGGTTGGAAGGGACCTTGCTCAAACAGGGAACCCTATATCATTTAAGACAAATGGCAAATAAATGAACTTTGCCACCAATTTTTGCATTTATGGCCTTCTCTGGTCCAGAAAGCAATGAAAAGCAGAAACTTCATCATAACAGAGTTATGATTCCACTTAGCAACCAAGTTGCCAGACTGAATTGTGGTTGTTAAACAAGGATAACCTGTATAGAAAAGGCATACAGGAATAGCTAGTCTTTGTCATTTTTTTCTATTTTTAATCTCATGTCTTCATTTATCTCCCCAAGAGGCCTGGGGCAGCCTGGTTTCTTGTAATCTCACACCCTTTTTCATGAAAAACTAAAGAGAAGAAACTGTTTGGCATCCAAGATTGGAAAAACTTGAATTGAACTGGCTGTTGGCAATCTTGGGATTGTGCCTAGGGGGCAGGAGTTTCAAAAGTTGGCAACTTTAAGACTTGTGAAATTCAATTCCCAGAATTCCCCCAGCCAGCATGGGGAATGCTGGGAACTGAAGTCCAAAAGTCTTAAAATCGCCAACTTTGGAGACTCATGCTGTAGGGTAACGCTTCTCAACTTTAGGCCATTGGCACTTCAACTTCCAGAATTCCCTAGCCAGTGTGACTAGAATTCTGGGAACTGAAGTCCACATATCTTAAAGTTGCAAAATTTGAGAAACACTGTGATCAGGCAGCTTATCAAGATTTCCATCGTAGAGAAAGACAACTATATTCTGTATAGGCCTTCGTTCAAATCATGAAAAAACTTTCCTTCCAAATTAAAACAAAAAATACCAAAAAAACCCACATCCCTGTAAGGAGTTAAGCTCATTCAAACCAACGTTTCAGCTAACTGGGTTTTTGAGAAGATGCAACGAATGGAAAGTAATCAAGAGAACCAACCTAAAAATAAGGAGAAAATTATTTGACAGTTACTGTGGAGCAGTTAACCAGTGGATTGGCTTGTCTTCAGGAATTGTGAATGGTCTATCACTGGAGGTTATTTAAAGTAGGTTGCAAAACCATATGATTGTGATCGTCCAGGAAGGTCTCCTACCTGGGACAGGAGATTGGATAGATTGTTGGAAGGGACCTTGTAGGTCATCTAGTCCAACCCCCTGCCCAAGCAGGAGACCTACACCATTTTTGATTAGAAGAACTATGAGGTCTTTTCCAGCCCTATGATTGTGTTCCATTTTTATTTCCTAATTAGTTTAATGAAACAAAGTGACATGGTAGCAGTGTTCCAATATCTCATGGATTGCCCCCAAAAAGTTTGTTTGTGGTAGAGTTCAACCTATTTTCTAAAGCACCTGAAGGCAGGACAAGAAGCAACAGGTAAAAACTAATCTTAATCTTAAAACTAACTTCATGACAATTAGAAAAATTAATCAGTGGAACAACTTGCCTCCAAAAGTTGTGAATGCTCCAACACAGGTGGTTTTAGAGATTGGACAACCCTTTGTCTGAAGTGGTGTAGGGTTTCCTGCCAAAGCAGGGGGTTGGACTCCAAAGTCCCTTCCGACTCTTCTATTCTGTTATTCTCCTGCTTGAGCAGGGGGTTGGACTACAAGACCTTTGAGGTCCCTTCCAACTCTGTTATTCTGTCACCCTGTTATTCTCTACTATCAGCAAGGCAAGCCACTAAGAGTAACACAGCTGTTCCTTACAGCTTATCTTTCAGTAATAAGATAATTTCCTTCCCATCTGGAAGTTTTATTTTAGTCCTCTAGCTACAGACAGCCTTAAAACGGAGAGCAAGGTTAAAACTATTGCAGTGAACAGTCCTGTCTGTTGGCTAATTTTGTCACAAGACCAGGCAGCCGTGATTGAAAAGCTATGGTGAGATATTTTTATGAAGACCAACAACCACAACACTTTAAAAACAAAAACACAAAACACTCACACTGAATTGAAGAGATAGGCTCGCCCTTGACTTCCCTGGAAAGACTGCAAGGCAAGCAAAAATAGGAGAAAATAAAAAAAATGTTGATTAAACTCAGTGGGTAGTATAGAAAGGCAGTTCTAAAAAAAAAAGGTATATACCTTTAAGATAGTTTTTCTCAACTTGGGCAGCAAGAAGGTATGGGGACTTCAACTCCCAGAATTCCCTAAGCTGCCTAGGGAATTCTGGGAGTTGAAGTCCACCAATCTTCAAGTCACCAAGGTGGAAAAAAAACATGTTAAGAAATTGCTGAACAGTCTTTAGCCATTTCTGAATTTCCCCCCTTTTTCTTGCTTATGTGCTCTTACCACACCAATCTACATGCTTCTTCTTAACTCAAAAAAGAAAAAAGATATTATTTTTTTTTTTGCAAAAATGGCTCTGTGCCAAGAGATGCCAATAGTTGATGGAACTGTATCTGACTTGAGCATTTATGGAAAAAAGTAGACCAGTATTCAACAAAACACACAAGTTATTTTAGCCTGTAGGCCTGTGGGGAAAAATATGTCAGCTCAGGAGAAAAAAAAAATCAAAAGCCGAGACAGACGAACGAGGGGCGGGTGGGAAAAGTGGTCTGAAATACAGATTTTTTTTTAAAAAGGGAAATGTATACTTAGCATTGCGCTATAAATAACAAGAAAAAAACACATTGTCATGTGCAGGAGGTCCTCAACTTAAAACCATTTGTTTAACGACCATAACAAGTTAATAAAGGCACTCGAAAAAGTGACTTATGACCATTTCTCATACTTACGACCATTGCAGCATCCCCTTGGCCACACGACTGAAATTCAGGCACTTGGCAAGTAACTTGTATTTATGACAATTGCAGTGATCCCCTTTTGCGACCTTGTGGCAAGCAAAGTCAACAGGGAAGCCAGATTTGCTTAATGACTAAATAATAATTTAGGGATTCATTTAACAGCTGTGGCAAGAAAAGTTGTAAAAGGGGGCAAAACTCACTTAACAACGGTCTTGCTCAGCAACGGACATTTTGGGCTCAATTGTGGTCATAAGTCGAGGATCACGTGCAGTAGCTTTCTTGTACTCCTCCCTGAGTTGCTTTTGGTATAAGAAGGGCAGCAATATAAATAAGATAAATCGGTAGATATTTCCACATTGGTAGTCCTTGATTTATGACTAGTTGCTTGGTGAATGTTCAAAGTTATGATGGACCTCCCAAAATTGTTCTTACGATGGAGATTCAAACTTCTAATAGTGCATTTTGGGCACTTCACACCCAGTCATATATTTACGGGCAATTGCAATGTCCCTCAATCAAATATTTGTAATTTCCCATATTTCTGGCTGGAAAGCGATTTCTTCAATTTCTTGCAAACAAAAAAAAGCCCATTGTAAACAATGGATTCGCTTAACAACTTTAATATTCATTGACAACAGTTGATTCACTTAAAGATTATGGCAAGAAAGTCACAAAATTGGGTTGGTCATGTGATAATCTGATGACTGGCATGACTTACAAACATAATTCTGGCTCAGTTACGGTCATAAGATGAGGATTATCTAATTTACGAACCAATTTTATGCAATCTGATTCCAGGTGTTTTTTTTTTATACCTTGTTGGTTGTAAAGAGATCAAATTTTCTAAAATTAATCTCATTCCAGTAGTTGTCATATCTCTTTAAATTTAAATCAGGTACCAAATACAGTTGAGGTCCAGTGAGCCAATCAAGAACCATAGTTCTGAGCATGGCCTGCCTCCTCTACAGGGCTCCACCTTTATTTAAAGGGAAACATTCTATTTATGTCCTGAGTTTTTAACATCTGGAAAAATAAGCATTCGGTTTCCATTAAAGGTGCAGGCAGAACAAGCTCCATGCCACACGAAAGGGTACATTTTCGTCATGGAGGACTTTAAAAACAGCCCGTTGATGGAAAATAAGAACGGATTTGCTCAAAATAAGAGAGAGCTCTTTTTTTAAGTTTCCCATGGGAATTGCCAGATATTTCTTTTGCTGCTTGCTGAAAAGCAACCATACCAAAATTAGGATTATTTTGTTCAGTGTCTAGACCAGAGTTTCTCGAAACGTTAAGATGGGTGGACTTCAATTTGCAGAATTCCCCAGCCATCATGCTTTAAGATGGGTAGACTTCAACTCCCAGAATGCCCCAGTCAGCATGCTTAAGATGGTGGATTTCAACTCCCAAAATGCCCCAGTCAACATGCTTAAGATGGTGGACAACTCCCAGAATTCCCCAGCCATCATGCTTTAAGTTGGGTAGACTTCAACTCCCAGAATTCCCTAGTCAGCCTGAGGAATTCTTACACCATTGTTTATTTACTTCTATTTACAAAGCATATGCAGTGCTAAGGCCCGGTCCCACTGCACTTACGGATGCAAAGAGGATGTAAAACGTAAAAAAAAGTTTGCCATCCATTGGAAAAAGCTATGCATCCATTGTGTACTCACTGCATACGTGTTTCATAAGCTCTATCCCTCGAGCATCCGTCCACTGCAATTTCATCCGCGCAAGAAGTGCTTTTGAGCTGCACAAAACTTTGCAAATGGATGAACTTTCTGCCACGTACGATGTACATATATGGGCAACAAACATTCTATGTCTGTTATCATCCGTTAAACGTCCGCTGTATCCTCTCTGCATCCTCTGGGCATCCCCTCAACTCACATCCGCTGCAGGTGAAAACGGAAAGAGGGAGGAAACAAAAGGTACACGGAACGTCTACACAGCGTTAGTAGCACGGAAATAGAAAGGATGTAAGCGTATGCATCTCATATATAAAGTATTCAAAACGGACAAAACGTTTGTATCTGGGATGTATCTCGTATATTTAGGATGTCTGCAGTATGTCTAGAGTATGTAGAAGGCCCCATAGCGGACAACCAATATTTTCATAAAAAAGGGGAGAAAATCATCTGGATCGCTGGGATGGTGGACCATACAGTCCCACTATGGTTGCACTGGAGGTTTATTCTATCCTACATATCCCTTATCTATCCCAAGCATGCAAAGGCTTAACCATTTTTTAAAAGTTTTCACCAACACTTTATTAAGTAAACAAAATGAACCAAGTAAACTAAGTGTCTTAAGCAAAGATAACCTTTATTAACTTTCTTAGGTAAACTTTATGACTTTTAAATAAGCAAAATGAACCAGTAAACTGTATTAAGTGTGTTAAGCAAAGATAAACTTTCTTAGGTAAACTTTATGACTGTATTAAATAGAGCAAAATGAACCAAGTAAAGTGTCTTAAGCAAAGATAAACTTAACAAGTGAACAACTCAGTCTCTGACACTATTCTCAGTCACTCTGAGTCATGTCCATGGTCTCAGCTGTTAAGCGGGCAGGGACTGTGGAGGTGGCTGTGGCTGTGAGTGCTGGTCTGAGGCACCATTGGGGTGCTTGGCCCCGAGGGTACAACAGGTGGTGGTGTGTGTTCAGGAAGCTATCTCAGTCCCATGAGGTTGAGAGGCCCTTCATCAAGGACTTGAGATGTCAGGCCAATAACTGAATGACAGACTGTCCGTTGACGGGCTTGGCTGTGGGGTGGAGGAAGGGTTGGGAGGAGTGTATGGAGCTGTCTGGTCTGCAGCTGGGTGAGGACTGGCGTCTGTGGCATGCGATGACCCTGGGCCTGGACTGGGAAGTTCTGCTTCTGCTGTGGGAAGTCCTGGTAGTCGTAGCCTTGGTAGGTGAGGGGCTGTTGAAAGCTGTGGAAGGGCTGTGACATCGCCTGGGGTGGAGAAGCAGACCTGGACTGGGTAGGAGCAGCTTCAGCTGGGCCTTGAGGGTTGTGCAGAAGTGCTGTGATCTTCTGCTTCATCACCTGGTCCTGGGCCTCGGGCAGGTCCTGAGGGTCTGGCTACAATAGGTGATGAAGGGCTTCCGGTTCGAGGATAGTATGTTGCAGTGGACTAGCTGAGAAAGAAGTTCTGTGCTGGTCTTCATTGTGTCCTGATCTCCAACAGCACACTGTGGTCTGGCCTCACATCTGCCTCTCTGCCTGCGTCCTCTGGAGCTGGGGGTGGGTTGGCCTCTGGTGGCTGCTGCTTCTTCCTCCATTTGTGACAGCATGGCATCATCCTCCACGGATCCTCCAAGTCCGCTGCATGGGGAGTGCAGCTGTCGGGGGAGGGTCTCTGCTGTGGGACCCTCTGAAGACACCTGCCTGGACTGCGTAGTTGGCTCCTGGCTGGAAGAGGACTGGCTGTCTGTGGGCTGTCTGCGGGAGAAGGGTCTCAGAGAGGCTGCTTCCTTGGTGGCGGATCTCACCCTCCAGGAAACTGCACTTAGCCATAATGTACATCTCCCAGTCAGTGAGCTGACAGTGGCCTGCCCGGATTTCTTGAGGTGTAGCTTGCCATACCGGTGTGCATGTGCTTCCACCATCCAAGGAGTACTTCTGCAGTGTACCCCAGCTCTCTCCAAGCTGCCTGCTTCTTCTTGGTGTCCCGATACAGTCTGTGGCCCTTTCTCCAGAGGTACTCGTTCTCCTCAGCCATTCCAGCACCTCATCCTCATGCTCCTCGGAAACGGTGTACTGTTTCCCTCTCCTTCTCCTTCCCTTGCCTCTTCCTCCCTCTGGCAGGGAACTTCAGCAGGGCTTCAGGGGCTTGAGCAGCAGGACCTTCAGCAGCGGGCTTTGAGGGCCTTGGGGCTGGTCCACCACAGCAGCAGGTTCAGAGTCAGTGCCAGGGGATGGGATGCTGGTTCTGGCCTCCTTCACCTTGCCAGGGCTTGAACAAATAGGCACGGGCTTCCTCTTCTTGCTTGACTGACGAACCATGGTGTTCCTGCAAGATGTACGCCCAGCACGTCTTTCCCTGTGTGCTGACTGCGTGCGTGCTGCATCCTTTTATATTCGCGGAGCTGACACAATTCATACTCTCCGCATACGCAGTGACGTTTTGCATCCGATATACATCCGCGCGGCATCACCTTTGTTTCCTATAGGCATCCGTGATGCATCCGCTTCATCTGCCCCTTCCGCTATGCGTCTACTTCAAAATTCTCCCCAGAACCCCTTCGGATATGTCATCCGCTTCCATCCACTTTCATCTGCTAGGCTTCCGATGAACATCCATTTAACATCTCCACTACATACTTCCCACGTCCGTTCTTTTCCATTCTTTTCCGTTCTGTTTATGCAAATTTTCACCACTTTTTGGAGCGGATGACAATGGATGGAGCCACCCCCGAAATTTTGCTTGTCCGCTGTGTCCTTTATGCATACGTTTTGCATCCGTCAGCCAGTGGGACCAGGCCTTAATTGAAATACAGTATATGACCTCAGAAGGTATACAACAGTGTAAAGTCCCAGGAAATATAAATAAATAAACTGCCAAATTTATTTGGCCCATGAACACCAATTGTCTGGAATCAAAAATTTTCATGATCTTGAAAAAACCTTCTGAGCTCCAGGAAAGACATTCCAAAGATGGAGAACTAGCAGGGAGAAGGAATGGCGCTCAAGAGGAGATCTTCTTGAGATGTTTGAACACCTCACAATGGGGTTGACTATGGCAAGGAAGAGTCCGGTATGACTTGTTGTTTCTCCTCATAAGGCTTTACAAGTAGTGCAGTGGCCATAAGTGCGAGGACTAGTCATAAGTTACATTTTTCAGCGCTGTTATAAGTCTGAACAGTCTCTAAAGAATGGATGGTTGTATCAAGAAAACTACCTGTGCAAACGTATATGTGTTTGTGAAAATACAGAATACATATAATATATAGTCCCCAACTTACAACAGTTCATTCAGAGATTGTTTGAAGTGACGACGGCACTGGAAAGTGACTTATGCTTGTTTTTCATACTTATAATGGTTGCAGCCTCCTGTCACGTGATAAAAATTTGGATCCTTGGCAACTGATTCATATTTATAACAGTATTGCAGTGTCCCAGGGTCATGGGATCCCCTTTTGCGACCTTCTGACAAGCAAAGTCAATGGGGAAGCCAGATTCACTTAACAACCATTTGACTAACTTAACAACTGCAGTGATTCACTTAAGAACTGTGGCAAGGAAGGTCATAAAACAGGGCAAAAACTCATGTTACAGCTGTCTCCTTAGAAATTTTGGACTCAATTGTGGTCATAAGTCTGGGGCTAGTCATGTGTATGTGTATATATATACACTTATATATATACATTATACATATACACATATACTATATTTCCATGAAAAACAAAGAATATATTCCTACACACATATATACATACAGTGTATATACACACATATACATTGTGTACACACAGAAACATATACATAGTGTATATACAGACACACACATATACATACATACAGTGTATACACACACACGTATACATATATACAGTGTATACACATACACATACATAAACATACATATGTATGTATACACACACATATACACATATATACATACAGTGTATATACACACATATACATTGTGTACACACAGAAACATATATAGTGTATATACACACACACACACACACAGAGGTAGTCCTCAACTTACAACAGTTCATCATTGCAGCATCCCCAATTCAAATGCTTGGTTCATACTGATTATGGTCGCAGTATCCTGGGGTCACGTGATCCCCTTTTTCCACCTTCTGATAAACAAAAGTCAATGGGGAAGCCAAGATTTGCTTTACAATCGTGTGACTAACTTAACAACTGCAGTGATTCACTTAATGGCAGTGGCGAGAAAAGTCGTAAAATGGGACAAACTCACTGAACAAATGTTTCAACGAGCAACATAAATTTTGGGCTCAATTATAGCCATTAACTCAAGGACTACCTGTCTATTCCTTGGTTCCCGTGTAAAGGTACAAACCCACCCTAAAAATATATCCCTGGTTGTTCCACCATTTTGAGTTTTTCAAAGCCAGATGTTTCCCCGACTTGAAATTCTCAAGAGGGAATTTCTGATCAGCCAGCCAAGGGAGGCGACGGTGTCAGAGGCGCGTCTTAAGAGGAGACACGTCAGTTGAGCTCCCAAAGTGGCACAGATGGTGAAAACTACACAATTAATCTGTCAGCGGCGCCTTCTTCTCATCCTCCGAATGGATGTCAGCAGGATCAAAAACAAAAAAACAGAAAAACAGAAAAAAAAAGAAAGCAGCAGTGGTTCAAGGCATCTTTCATGCCAACCCTCATTTATTGCTAGAGATGCAGCAAAAGGAGGAAAACAGACACACAAAACAGAGACAGTGGATTCACAAATGTGTCAGGAGGCTAATAAATCTTCCTCAATTATCTGACAGTTCGCTTGCTTACATGACAGACGAGTCAAAGGCAAAGGAAAGAAATCTTATTTTTTTATGCTTGCAAAGAGAGAGAGAGAACAAAGCCAAAATAGCATCACGTAGGTGGACTTTTTTAAGGAAGCAAAAAAATAAACAAAATGTTATTATACACACAAGAGTCGTCTGCTCACAGGCTCTGCTCCCACTCTTGAAAAGTGTGACTCAGGTAGCAACTGACATGATTTACAGGGAGTCCTCGACTTACGACACAGAGCCCAAATTTCTGTCGATGAGCGAGATGGTCATTAAGTGAATTTTGCTCCATTTTATGACCTATCTTGGCCTCAATTAAGTAAATCACTTGTCATATCCCTGTTGGAATCTGATTCAGAGGGGGAGGCTGAGCAGCTGACAGGGAGTGGGAGTGTGGCTCCGTTGGCAATGGAAGAAACTGGGGAAGGGAACAGTCCAGTCCAGCTGGACAAAGCAGGTAGAACAAGGCAGAGGGAATTCAAAGGAAGACCCAGGCCCACCCCCTCTTCATCCCAGGGCACGCAGGGAGGAACAGAGAAGGGAGCAACGTGAGTTGCGTGGCTTCCAGGGGAGGAAAGGGCCCTGATTCCCTTCATTAGCTGCAGCTGGGAACAGTGTTTAAAAGGAGAGTTTGTGCACAGCCAACTGTTGAGAGCAAATTGTGAGTTTATCTTGTATCATCAAGGCTTATCTGAGTTCTTAGTGTCTTCCCAACTTTGTGTGATTTGTTGGGCTTTCAAGTCTGCAATTCTTTCTCCTGCCCTGTCAAGTTAATTACTGCAGCGTGGTTTGTGTGGATTTTTATTTACAGTTTATATGTAGTTTTTGGACTGAATTTCCTCCACTTAAAGACTGTTCTTGGGAGAGTTTTTTTCTCCAGCCAAAAGTAACCAGACATTGGGGGCAAAGTTGGAGGTATTAAAGGGACTTTTCTTACTGATGTGACTGTGTTGCCTTTGTGCCACGCCCCTTTGGGTCATCACATCACTGCAGTTGTTAAGATCGTAATATGCTTAATAAGTGAATCTGGCTTCCCCACTGATTTTTGCCTGTCAGACGGTCACAAAAGGGGATGACGTGAACCTGGGATACTGCAATACCGTCATAAATACAAGACAGTTGCCAAGCATCCAAATTTTGATCACAGGACTATGGGGATGTTACAAAGACAGGTCATAAGTGACTATTTTCAGTATCACTGTAACAGTTACTAAATGAATGTTGTAAGTTGAGGACCATCTGTACTACAGGGTTAAGTTTATTACTCACAGTGGAGGAAAAAGGCATGAGACAGGATCGTAATTCTGCTAGTCGAAACAAAAATTCGGAGAGTCTAAACATTTAGCAACCAGTGGTGCCTCTTTCTTTCTGTGGCAAGAATGGTCGTAAAATGGGATACAAGTCACTTAGCACTTCACAACAGAAATTTTGGGCTCCGTTGTGGTCATAAGTCAAGGACTACCTATAGCAACAGTTGAATACTACTGTCCTTACATTGTGAAGTGAGACTTTTGCTAAGTGAGCTGTGTCCCATTTTACGACCATTCTTGCCACAGCGGTTAAGGGAGTCCCCACAGTTGATCAGTTAACAACCTGGTTGTTAAGTGAATCTGATTGCCCATTGGCTTTGCTTGTCAGAAAGTGGCAAAAGGAGATGATGTGACACGCCCCCTGGGATGACTGCGACAGTCATAAATATGGACCGCTTGCCCAGCGTCTGAATTTTGATGGCATGATGATGGGGAGGCGGCCAAGGTCATAAACGTGAAAAATGGTCCTAAGTCACTTTTTTTCAGTGCCGTTATTTTGAACAGTCATTAAAATGAACTTGTCAGTGTTGGAAGCCATATTTCACTTGGAAGCTTGGAGGCTGCCACATTGAGTGCCTGGGAATTTGGGAGCGGGGATTTCATAGTGGAGTAGAAGACTAGACACAACAACATTCTTTCTCAGAGAGTCAAGGACGTGTTGCCCTGCACCTGGAGAGGAGTGTCTGGAGGGATGTCTCCAGTTAGGATGAAGATTTGATTGGGCCACCACGTGACAGATTGAGGGATGCAGGGGATGGATCTTTGATTTTCTTTTGGGAGGGGAAAACCCAGAAGTGTCAGATTCGGGTTTTCCAAGATGTCCCAATACGACAACTCAAATAAAATGGAACTTTGAGGAATTGTTTGTCTCCGAGTTGAATGGTTTGGAGCAGTGGTGGGAGTCAAAAATTTTTACTACTGGTTCTGTGGGCATGGCTTGGTGGGCGTGACAGGGGAAGGATACTGTAAAATTCCCTCCCCAGCCCACTAGCCTGCTTTCCAGCTCTGTTCTCCTGTGCAGGGGAACCAAAGAAGACCCAGCCAATCAGCTGGGACTCAGTGGAAGGCAGAGAAGAGATGGGAGCAGGACCAGTCAGAGGGGGTCTTTGCCGCTTCTCCAAACTACTCAAAATGTCCGCTACTGGTTCTCCAGAACTGGTCAGAACCTGCTGAAGACCACCTCTGGTTTGAAGTTGGTTAGTTGGAACATTGACAGAATTGTAGCTAAGTCAAGGAATAGCTGGACACACACATGTGCAAGCCAACACAAACGCACCTCACTTTAGCAATGGCTTATCCTAAATCAGGGTAGAGGTGATATTCAGCTGGTTCAGAGAACCTCTGACTGGAGATTTTACAGTATCCTTCCCCTGCCACACCCACTATGCCATGCCCACAGAACCAGTAGTAAAAAAAAATTGAATCCCACCACTGAGTCAGGGGTGCCAAACTCAAGGTCCAGGTGCCTCTGCCAGCGAAAATGGAGCTCAGTTTTTGGCCGCGACAGCCTCCTGCAGCCCTCTGCCAACAAAAATGGAGCTTGGGAAAGCTGTACACAGCTCTCCCGAGCTTCGTTTTTAGCCGTGATAGCCTCCTGCAGCCCTCTGCCAGCGAAAACAGTCTGGGCCGGCTACGCATGTTCCCGAGCTCCATTTTCATGGCAGAGGCTGCAGGAGGCTATCCTGGCTGAAAACAGAGCCTTGATGAGTGTGACATCGAGTTGGCCACACCCTTTGGCCATGCCCCCCTTCCCTGAGGTCAAACACAACCCTGATGTGGCTCTCAATAAAATTGAGTTTGACACCCCTGTCCTAAGCGAAACCCCTCTACACAAATTGGCAGTGACAAATTAGATCTTTCCCATGCTTGTGACAGAGTGTTTTGAGCTTCACAGGGCTAATTCTTTTTATAGAAACAGATTCTTCCCTGATAAGATTACTTTAAAGTCTTTCGCTTCATGAGAATGCTATTTTAGGCATCTTACAGAGGGGAGGGAATTGTCATTCATTCTGCTGAGACAGGCAACACAAACAAAAAAGACTAGATTTATATCCTGCAACTTTGACCTCCAGGAAACATGTAGGGTATACATAAGAAACTGTACAAGTTTAAAGCAACCATGATTCATATTTTTGGGGTATAATATGACCATAACTGACCCTAAAAGTTGTGTTGCTAAGCAACACAGGGGTGAAGTGAGCTTTGTCCCATTTTATGACCTTTCTTCCCACTGTTGTTAAATGAATTGCTGCAGTTGTGAAGTTAGTGAGGCGGCTGTTAAGTGAATCTGGATGATTTCCGCTTGTCAGACAGTCGCAAAAGGAAAATCATACATGACCTCAAGACCCTGCAACGGTCATAAATACATGCCAGTTGCCGAATTTGGATCATGTAACCGTTGGGAATGCTGCAACAGTTGTAAGTGTGGAAAACGGCCATAAGTCACTTTTTGTTCTGACCCAGGCTTTGTAAAACATAATCACGCACAAACTTATTTTATTTTATTGCAACATTAGGAATTGTTTTCCTTTTCAGCCGGAATTAATCTCAAACAGTCCCCCAAGATAAGCACCCACCTTTCAGTTCTGTGAAGTGCTGCAAAAAACAGAAGTATCAAATGAACTAGAAAAGAAACCAACCGAAGTACAAAGAGCTTCAGGATGACTCTGACAATTGAACTACTTTGCTTCCTGCAAAGGTTTCATCATCTTGGCTTGATTTTTATGCCTTATGGGAGGGGCAATCACCTCCCAGTCTCACTCCTGAGTCACCCCTTTTGTTTCAGCTGCTCTCACCTTCTAGCAGCTCTGCCCATACCTGTACTGGGAACAGGCTCCTCTCACTTCTCTGCCTCGCTGCTGCCAGACTCCGGAGACTCCAGAGTCAGCACCCCACTCCCAGATGGCCTTGGCCCATCTCTGTATCGGATGCAGGACCCTCGTCCGAGTCCTCTCCAAACTCCTGGACTGGTCCCCACTCTTCCCCATTGTCTGATTCCGCTGCCAGCAAACCACAACACTTTTAAAAATACTGTTGTAAGTTCAAATGGTCACTGAATGAAAGACTGTAGGTTGTATTAATTTACGGCATCAATGCAAGGGTCAAAATGCAAGGTTTTCATCATGCTATCCTGGAAAATCGGTCTTGAAAATTGCCTACTGAGCACAATTTATTATGGAGATGACCTTGGAGAAAACATGCAGAATAAATAAATAAAAACAAACATTTAACCCAGGAAAACAGGGAACTGTGAGAAAGAAAATCAAGATTGCCCCTCTTTGACTCTCTTTTGTATGGGAGGAAGAAGGAGAAATGCTGTGACTCTTTCGAGCTTTTGCTATTATAGCTTTTATCAATGAAGTACAATTCTTATATTTTATTTATGCATTTATTTATTTGTGTCCTACTTTTATTATTTTTTGCAAATAACTCAACTGAAATAACTTTGCAAACAACAAACATATCCAACACATCCTCCTCCTTCTCCTATTTTCCCCATAACAACCCTGTGAGGTGGATTGGGCTGAGAGAGAGAGAGAGGAACTGGTCCAAAGTCACCCATCTGACTTTCATGCCTGGGACAGGACTAGAACTCCCAGTCTCCTGGTGATTGGCCCAAAGTCACCCTGTGGCTTGTATGCTTAAGGCGGGACTAGAACTCCCAGTCTCCTGNAGAACTCCCAGTCTCCTGGTGATTGGCCCAAAGTCACCCTGTGGCTTGTATGCTTAAGGCGGGACTAGAACTCCCAGTCTCCTGGTGATTGGCCCAAAGTTACTCAGCCAGCTTTCATGTCTATAGCGGGACTAGAACTCACTGTCTCCCACTTTCTAGCTTTGTGCCTTAACCACTAGACCAAACTGGTTCTTTTCTTACTGTTAGTTATAATACTTATTTTCTGATCTGTCCTATCTTGAAGGGTTGATGTTGAATTTTAAAGGTGCTAAACAATTCTTGTCCTAGGCCAGTGCCTGTAGTGCCACAGTGGTCAAAGATGTCCTTGAGAAGATGTCCCAGCTGCCAGGCATTTAACCTATCAGGCATGTGAGGACGGGACTTCTGCATGGATTTCAGGCATCAGAACATCCTCTCACTGCTTCAAATTCTTATCTTGTCTTGCCCAAAGTTTGACTGACCTCTACACTGTCCATCACTCAGCACAACATAACCTCTCACCAACTTCTCTCGGTGCCGCCAAGGTTGATCATCTCTAGGGATATGCAAAGGTCTTGAAATAAAAAAAAATTAATTTCAAACTTAGGAGTCCAGTTTGCAGGGTCCAGGCATGGTTGCATTTATGATTTGCAAGGATAATCTGATTTAGGATTATATTTAGGCCATCCAGCAATTATCAAATATCCACAAAAATGGAATTGTTGAAACTTCTGGCAATTTTTACTGCTAGGCTGGTCAAACCGATAGATAGATGATAGATACCAGTAGATAGATAGATAGATAGATAGATGGATGGATGGATGGATGGATGGATGGATGGATGGATGGATGGATGGATCATGGATGTATCAGGTATATATGTATATACATATATTTGTTTTTTTTATTTTTTTATATTATTATATATATATAATATAATATATATATATACTATATAGATAAGTGAAAGTCTGACTCACAGACGAACACAAACAGAAGCCTGATGATGGAGATGAGATTCTGGCTGAATATATATATATATATATATATATATATATATATATATATATATATATATATATATATATTTTTTTAAGCTCTCGGCGGGTACCTTAACATTTTGCTGTTTAGCTCCTTCCGGTATTATCCACGTCATTGTAGTTCCTGTTAAAAGTTGTAGCTCATTGTAGTTCTGTAAGTTGTAGCAGTTCTCAGCAGAATCTCATCTGCCATCATCGGCTTCTGTATGAAGTGTGTCTCAAGTTCCTTGTTTCAAATTTGAGGCTGTTCATTCTGATTGGCTATTAACTGGGTCTGTGTTATTGGACTTGGAGTTTGATGATGAGTGTTTTCTGGTTCTTCTGTTGTTTTTGTGCTTTGATTGGTGGCAGCAACTCTGTCTTGTGTTGGGTTTCTGCAGTTGGTGTGTTGATAGGGGTGCTTATTATCGGCTGGTTTATGGGTGGGGTTAGATAGGCCAATCAGACTGCGTGACCAGCTCAAAAGGGTTGAACAGAGGAGACTGTGTGGAGGACACACTACCGATTACAGAAGGCGCTGATGCGATGGCAGATGAGATTTCTTCTGGAAACGTTGCTACCAACTTTAACAGAACTTACACATGAGCTACATCAAACGTTTAACAGAACTACAAATGACTGGGGATAATTACACCGAAGAAGGCTAAACAGCAAAATGTAAGTACCCGCGGAGAGCTTAAAAAAAAAAAATATTATA
>BHFT01019101.1:0-11139 GCA_004320025.1 Laticauda laticaudata
CCCTCCCCGGCGGCCCACCCACCCCCCTCCGTTCCCCAAACCGGCGGCGGCGGCGGCAGCAGCAGGTAAAAGGAGGTTGGCTGCCCTGGGACTTTGGCAGGGTGCCCGGAAAAGGTCTGGCCTGGGGAGGGGAGGACGGCGGTGGGAACCCCGCAGATGCTGGGACCAGAAGGGCTTGGCTGACCCGGTGCAGGGCCGAGGGCTCTAGCAGGGGTGGGGTGTGTTTGCGCGCGTGTGTGTGTGAGAAAGAGAGAGAAGCTCAGCTTGCTTCCCTTCTGCTAAGAAAAGTTTGCAGCCGCTCTCCAAAGTTTAGTTTATCCTCCAGTTGCCCCAAGTGGCTCCTTCCGAGATGAGTTCACTGGCTTGGTTGGGGTTTGGAGCCACCAAGGGGAGCCTTCATCTACATCCTCACAGGTGTTTTCTAGCAGGGCAAGTACAGCTGATCCCCTCCGGCCTCTGGGGTTGTCAGCCCATCCCTCCCCACTCCCTCCTAGCCCTCCTTCCCAGTCCTCACCCCCCCTCTGCACCCCCACCCCCTTTCTCTTGTCCGGCGAATCTGCGGGGTGGGGGTGGGGGTTTGCCGTGCTCCTCCGCCTTCCTTTGTGGGGTGAAGTGGGAAAAGGGAAAGAATAGGAAGGAGATGCACCAGCCTCTGTTTGTACAGGTAGTCCTCGACTTTACAGCAGTTCATTTTAGTGACCATTCCAATAGTTTACCATGGCACTGAAAACAAAAAACAATGTATGGGCGGTTTTCCCACAACCCGTTCCCCTTTGGTCACTGATTGCAATTCAGGTTGCTTGGCCACCAGGTTCATATTTAGGATGTTGAAAACTATCCCATGGTCATGTGAACCACCTGTTTTGTGACTTTTGACAAGCAAATGGGAATCCAGTTTCACCTCACAATTTGTTACGATTTAACAACTGTATTGCATTCACAACTGGTTGACCAGAAAGGTCTAAAATGGGGCAAACTCACTTAAAGCAAATATCTCACTTAACAACAGGAACTTAATTGTGTGCCCCTAAGTCGATTTTACTACCTGCATTTGCTGAGCTGCCAAAGGTGCTGATTGAAGCTGCTGTTCCTCTCTGGTCTGATAAATAAATTTTTTCCCCTCCCTCCTCTCCCCCCCCCCCCCCCACTGGTATTGATGGCCAGTCTGGCCCCCAGGGCTCAGCTGAGCGTCAGCCCTCCACCTCCCTGCCTTTCATCAGATGGACTTGGGAAAAGAGCTTCACCACCATGGACACCCCTCCAGACCCCACTCCATTCCCACCCTGCTAGCACCCAAAGTTGATCAGCTTCTTTGAGCTTCCTACCCTTGGCAGCTCACCTTTCCCCTTCCCTGCGTCCCTGCTGCTTCTGTCTGTTGCTGGGGGAGGGATCCGTGCCTTGTTCCAGCGGATAACCTACTTCATGCCCCTGGTGGAGAACTGACTGTGAGGGAGATGCAGAACCAGCACGGGAGTAAAATGTTGGCTCTGAGGTGGGTGGAGGAGGCTGGGGAAGGGGCGAGGCCAGTCTGAGCAGTCAGAGGAGGACCCAGGTCCATTCCCTATCCATCCTCTAAGGCACACAGGGAGGACGGAGGATAAGGGAGAGATGTGCTCTCCTTGGGAGGAGAGGGCTTGATCCTCTTCATGAGAATACAGGTTGTGGACAACTTCATGAGAGTTTGGACTGCGTACTGGCGAACGCTGCGAAACAAAGCGTGTTTTATTTTGGGTCTGAAGTTATCTTTCCAACAGACTGTGCCTTGATTATCTCCTTGAATTGCGTAACTACTCTCCTTGTTCCATTGTGGAAATTCATCATTGTAGTTTGTTTGGTTTTTTATTTCACCTCTATCTGCTCATTGAGTTCAGACTGTATTGCTTTCTTTTGAAGACTATTTTTGAGAACGTTTTATCTCCAACTGAGAATTATTGAGCAGTGGGGCCAAGTGGGAGGCATTATAAAGGACATTTATTTACATTTTGGATTTTGTTACGTTTGTGTTACACTCTGGGTTATCATACCTACTAGACCAGTGATGGCTAACCTTTTTGTGACCCCTCCCGCCCCCCTGCACAGGCATGCGTGACACACACCCCTGCGCGCCCCGTGCCTCTCTGCATGCGCTTCCTATGCACGCCCCGCCCCTCCATGCATTCACAGCAGTTACCTGACAATCAGCTGGCTGGCGTGTGCACATGCACAGTGGATCTGATCTGGGGCAACAGCTCGCGTGCCGGCAGAGATGGCTCTGCATGCCACTTCCAAGACACATGCCAGAGGGCCACCATCACGGTACTAGACCATACTTCCTCAATTTGGGATTGAAGCCACTGAGTTCAATGGTTCTAAGCCCAGTTGCCCAAACACACCTCCCAGGAAGAAATGTCAGGGCATGGTTTGTGGATTTGCTTCGTGTCCACAAGTAGGGAATCTGCCTTTCATGGATCATTTTCTAATCTCTAATGGCAACACCAGAGAGACAGTGTGGTGTTAGGTCTGGGAAGAAAAAGGCAATGGCAAGCCATTTGTTCTGTATTAACCATCTTTTTACTGTTCTGTATTCTGTACGGATGCAGATAGATAAACTCAACAAAACTTACCTGCAAAGTCTTGATTATTGGTTCATCAGGTATCCTCATAACTCACATTTGTGATGAAGTTCTTCTTTAATGACCAGTCCTTTGCATATCTGTCTTGTAGGTAAAAAGATGGTAATCTCCTATCCCTTTTCTCCCATCTTGTAGCGGTAGAAGTAGAATAGTTACCGGTCTGTGAGTCCAGGCAAGAGTGAGGAAACCTCCCCCAACCCATTGAGGATCAATTTAGTGACCAATCAGGATTACAGATATGGTCACATGATATGGACTACATTTCCCAGGATACTTTAACTACATTTACCATGATGCATTCCTTTAAGGGGACAGCTCACATTTGTTAACTAACTTTCCAATTCCCATACACTGGCTGGACAACACACCATTTCCAAAAATGTTGTCAAGTCCACCTTGCAGAAATTTGCCCAGAATGGAAAGAACCTCACAACTCCAATCCCACAAAAAGTAAAATTAAATGTCAGCATGCTGCCAATCATGGCTGACAGATAAAGAGGACCAGGGCCAAGGAAACTACCAGGAAATTCTCAGAGCTGTTAAAGTAGTACTGGGAGTTTAAAAAGAAAAGGTCCCAGAAAAGCAATTCCGTATTACCAGAAGAAAACCAACTGAAGATGCCCATGAAGTCACTGGGAATCCAGCTTAACTATAAGGCAGAGGTTATTGTAGAAGAATAACAGGGGTGTCCAATCTTGGCAATTTTAGGACTTGGGGACTTCAACTCTCAGCCAGTAAAAAGCTGCTCTAAAGTATCTTTGGTTTGTGATCTGCCATGGCCAGAACTAAGATTTTCTTGGAATGATTGTCTTCTCCTTTATATTCTTAAACAAAATTGGGTGTACCTCACAATTTTTCAGCACTTCACATGAAATGGCTGAAAACAGTGCCACCACTTTCAGCTCCTGCACCCAGCCCTGTTCTAGAGAAACCTTGGAGTAAACACACTGCCAGAACCCCCAGACCACCTAACCAACTATTACTATAGGACTACTTTTTTTTCCAGCTTACCCAGAAGTTATAAAAATGAGCTTATGTGATTCTAAGCCACTTTAGATGTTCTCTCTCTCTCTATATATATATATATTTAACTGGCACTTTCCAATCTTGATCATTTCATTCCAAGAATCCATCAAATGCGATCCAGAAACTTCAAATCCTACCATATGCAGACATACTGGATAATAAAATCCTCAGAGTTTACATATCAACACTAAATAGGGCCATTTGTTCATTAGTGACTTATCACATCATGTAACTATTATTGTTCCCATGTAAATAGTAATGAATTCCAACTGCATCTGCACAGCATTGGCTGGGTGATACAAGTTACGATAAATAAGGATTAGCAGTCTTACCTGGAGTTCAGTTCTTTTGCAGTGGGTGGAAAGTTGGGAGGGAGAACATAAGGTCCCAAATAATTGCATAGAGGATCAGAATCAAGGGATTGGGTACTAGAAAATAAATCATAGTAAGTTAAGTGCTAATAGGATGAGTGCATTATTATAATAGATATCACTTGTCAGCATTCAGGTGGAGCCTTTTGTCACCCACAACAACACATGGAGGCTGGAATGCCACCTAACTCTATGGAGATTGTGTCTTTCTGCGCCAACTCAGAAAGCTCAAAACTGCCCAAGGAGCTGCTGATCCATTTCTACAGAGGATTTATTGAGTCTATCATCTGCGCCTCTAATAACTGTCTGGTTTGGTTCTGCAACCCAACAGGACAGGCGCAGACTTCAGGGGATAATTAGGACCGCAGAAAAAACAATTACTATCAACCTCCCTTCCATCGAGGACCTGTACACTGCACGAGTCAAAAAGAGGGCTGTGGAAATATTTACACATCCCAGACATAAACTGTTTCAACGCCTTCCCTCAAAACGACGCTATAGAGCACTGCACACCAGAACAGCTAGACACAAGGACCGTTTTTTCCCAAACACCATCACTCTGCTCAACAAATAATTCCCTCAACACTGTCCAACTATTTACAAAGTCTGCACTACTATTACTATTAACCTTCTCATCACTCCTTATCACCCTCCCCTCCCACTTGTGACTGTATGACTGTAACTTTGTTGCTTGTATCTTTACAATCTATATTGACTGTTTCCGAGTATGATTTGATTGCTTATTGTCCCCTATGACTNTCTATTCTATTCTATTCTTTCGTGGTGAGCTTGACTGTAACAAGCAAATTCTTGGCCTTCGCTAGAGATGGTCTGGGGTTTTGGCAACAGCCTTCACTCATCTAATATGAAGTTGGGTGGCTCGTTATTACACTTCTTGCAAAAAAGCCAGCCTTTTTTGGAATCTTGCATTAAGACGGCCCTCAAGTAAAAGCATTAACTAATTTCATACTTGGAGAATAGCAGGATTTATGAATATAGTCTTCTATAGAAGCTGTATTTCACAAATCTGTGATTTAACTTACCTGGTACACCCAACCACTATTGTAACTGTACAAGAGACTTTAGACGAGTGGCTGGTGCTCAGGGGAGAGTTACTTACACAAGGCTGGTCTTCAGATTGTGACAAAATTACAGGTAGTCCTCAGCATACGACCATAGTTGAGTCTATTAAACATTTGTTAACTGAATTTTCCCCATTTACAGGTTTTCTTGGAACAGTTTGTTAAGTGAATCAGGGCAGTTGTTAAGTTCATAACACAGTTGTTAAGTGAAACTGGCTTCCCTATTATCTCTGCTTGTCAGAAGGTTGCAAAAGGGGATTGCATGCAATTGTCATAAATATGAGTCAGTTGCTAACTTTGATCACATGGTCATGGGGATGCTGCAATGGTCGTAAGGGTGAAAACTGGTCATAAGTCACTTTTCTTTGATGATGTAATTTTGAATGGTCACTAAATAAGCTGTTGTAAGTGGAGGACCACCTGTATTGCAAAATAATCCCAGGATTTTAAAATGCCTGATCAACGAGGTTGGTTATCTCTATCATTAGAACTCTCATTTTTCTTTCAGGAGGTGGAAGCTAGGAAAGTAATCAAGCCCTCAGGTAGGTGGGAAAAGAAGACTCTGGAAAGAGGCTGTCCTGGGAATATCCCTGAGGGGAGCAAAGTCTTCCACACTCGACAAGCAAAACTTTCCCTGTCCCAGTCCATGGATCTATCTCCTGGTTTCTCCCTGTGTCTTTCTTTTCAGCAACCCTAACCGAAGGCCTAACCCAGGGGTGTCAAAGGCAAGGCCCACGAGCAGGGGTGGGATTCAAAATTTTAATAACCGGTTCTGTGGGTGTGGCTTAGGTGGTGGGCGTGGCTCAGTGGTCATGGTATTGGCTGGGCGTGGCCAACTCAATATCACTCACATCAAGTCGCGCATCTCCTCGCCTGGCCTCTTATGACTGTGGGGATGCTGCAACAATTGTAAGTGTGAAAAATGGTCATAAGTCACTTTTTTCAGTGCCATTTTACTTTTGAATGGTCACTCCACATAAAAGCAACAGCTTACCAGCAAAAGGAGGGCAAAAAATTCCAGAGACGTTCCTGAGACATTGAAGTCTAGTCCTGCCAAGAATGTAATAAGGTTAAGGAGAGGCAGTTTCTTTAAGCAACACCAGAATGGTTTCCTTCCTGCCTTCCTTACAGGATTAGGCCAGTCATTTCTTTCTAAACAACCGGTTCTCTGAAATTATTAGAATGTTAACAAATGGTTCTAGGCAAAATAGGTGCAAACTGGTAGAATCCCATCCCCTGCCCACGGCCAGATCCAGCCCCTGGAGGCCATTTCTGGGAATATGTAAGGCTGGTCCATGGGTCGCTTCAGCCTGGTTTACCCTGTGCAAAGAAGGAAAACGTCAGGCCAGCGTGGCTTTTGGCCCAGTCTACCCAGTGGAAGAGGAAAAGTGCCAGAAATATTTGCGGGAATGACCTCAAGCTAAGCCACGCCCACCCAGGCCATGCCCACCCAGGGCTGTCTTAATGCATGGGCCTGATGGGCATTTCCCTGAGCGCCTCACAAGCACAGGGGCCCCATACTAATCTCTGTATGTAACCCTTCAAAATGCCTTTATCATATCAATACAGCAACATATTACTTAGTTATTGTTGGAAGTGCCAATAAAAATAAATATATGTTTTAATTTTTATGTCCATTTACATTTTATTCCTTGTGAGTAGCTGTCATAGGGGCCCCAGGTACACTGCTGTTGCAGGGCCCTTAATGCTGTTAAGAGTGGTCCTGCGCCCACCAATTGCAACACACACATACACACCCCCAGGTGTTCAACCAAAAGTGTGGTTAGCCGGCAGCAGGTGTGGACAACTGAGGAGAGTTGAGGACTCAAGTGAGGGGGTCAGACCATAGGGAGTGGATGCTGGCCTTCAGAGATGTGGGGGCTGGCAGCAGTGATGAGAGGTTCCCGAGGAGCCTGTGCCAAGCGCGCGTGCAACACAGGATTGCTTCTAGGAAAGAGCAGTTACAGCAGCACAGGAGATTTGGGAGTAAGGCTGCAAGGTAATGGCCCCTAAAGCCAGCTGTGAAATCTTGCAGAAGGCAAAGATGTTTTGAAACTCCAGCCTCGTGGACATTCTAGTATCCTGAGTTTGTATTTGAAGATTCTTATTTCACAAATTATTTATTGTCTATTATCTTTTGGCAAGTCACACAGTTTGGCAAGGCTTGTGCTTATCACAGCTAATTATTTTCCAAAAGCATTACAAGATTTCTGTTCCTTTTGAATTGTGTTTGATTTGTAGGAAGAGGGCGTGGGTCAGAACACAAAGTCCTGATGCAGCCCACAATGAAATTGAGTTTGACACACCTGGCCTAACCAGTAGCAAGGGCTGATCATATGAATATATCTGACCAGTAACATATCCTGGAGCAGGTCTGTCTACTGAGCAAGGTCACCAAAGTTAAGATTGTGACCACAATGAATGATACTGTCATGTTTCAATATGGTGCACACAACGCAGGTAAAACAGGAGAGGAGCTTCAACAGGAGCGGTATTGTGGACGCCCTCTCCATTTTTGGGACCTTCCCAGGCCTACAGACTTGAGAAAAGTGTGTGTGTGTGGGGGGGTGTCAGCTGCTGTCTGCAGCTAAAAGTGAGGCTGGGGAAACTAGGGTTGCTTCTCTTGTAGGAGCCTTTTAGGGCCATGGTGTGTGAGCATGCAGGAGTTGCCAGAGGACCCAACACTGTGGATTTCTAACCTGAATGAGTGAGAGGGAGGGAGGTGGCCGCTCCAGGTCTGATGATTCAAGGCTTGTTAAGGGAGAGGATAGATCTGGATTTATTTCCTTAGTCTCATCAGGATGAAGGAATGCACTGAGCGGTTGTAGCTTGACCAGGTGGTGTTGAATTGGTTTTCTCCTTTGCATTGGAACGCTGAGGACTTCATTAGGGGACTCCAGACTAAAACATACAATGTCTGGTTTCAGGAACTGGGCATGGCTAGTCTAGTGAAAAGAAGGATCAGGAGAGACACGACAGCAATCTTCCAATATTAAAGGGGCTGCCACCAAAAGGAGGGGGTTAAGCTATTTTCCAAAGCCCATGAAGGCCAGACTCGGAATAATGGATGGAAACTGAACAAGGAGAGATTTAACCTGGAAATAAGGAGAAATTATCAGACAGTGAGAACAATCAACCAATGGAACAGCTTGCCTTCAGAACAGTGGTGGAGTTCAAAAATGTTTACTGCCGGTTCTGTGGATTGGTGGGTGTGATGGGAAAGATACTACAAAATCCCCACTCCTTCCCCACCCTGCTAACCTGATTTCCAGCTCCATTCTCCTGTGCAGGGCAACAAAAGAAGACCCAGCCAATCAGCTGGGACTCGGGAGGCAGAGAATAGATGGGGGCGGGGCCAGTCAGGGGTGGTATTTGCCGGTTCTCCGAACTACTGCAAATTTCCCCTACTGGTTCTCCAGAACTGGTCAGAACCTGCTGAATACCACCTCTGCTTCAAAAGTTGTAGGAGCTTCATGACTGGAAGCTTTCAAGAAGAGTCTGGATTGCCATCTGTCAAAAATGATGTAGGATCTTCATGGGTGGGGTGGTTGGACTAGATGACCTACAAGGTCCCTTCCAACTCTGTTAACTCTAAATCAAAGCAATGTTGCTGTGGATCAGTACTTGGTTGGGATCAGAAGTGGTATTCGGCAGGTTCTAACCAATATTGAAGAACCGGTAGCGGAAATTTTGAGTAGTTTGGAGAACCAGCAAATCCCACCTCTGACTGGAGATTTTACAGTATCCTTCCCCTGCCACACCCACCAAGCCACGTCCACAGAACCGATAGTAAAAAAAATGTGAATCCCACCATTGGTCGGGATGCCATCAGGAATCCTAAACTGGGAAGCTGGAAAAGGAACTAGGAAGGAAAGGG
The DNA here is from genome assembly GCA_004320025.1 of Laticauda laticaudata. Taxonomy (NCBI): domain Eukaryota; kingdom Metazoa; phylum Chordata; class Lepidosauria; order Squamata; family Elapidae; genus Laticauda; species Laticauda laticaudata. Next base: position 8,969 of record BHFT01019101.1, read on the forward strand.
TGGCAAACCACTTCCTTAGCCTTGCAAAACCAGAATGCAAAGAATGTAGCCCTAGAGACCAAACACCACCCTGTTTTCCCATAGATAAGACGTCACCATATGCTGGACGGAACAGCCAGAAGGCAGCGGAGCCAAGCAGCAAGAGCTTGGGGAAAGGAGTGAAATATGCATGAATAAACTCAGGGTTTATAGGAATATTTGCAAATGTTTGGGAAAACGAAAGAGGAGAGAAAAAGACCTGTATACCATGTAACAAGTGACAGAGCCATTCCTTAAGCACAGTCTACAACACATTTACTGTAGCTTGGCCAATAGCAATAGCACTTAGACTTTTGTGCCTCTTCACAGTACTTTCCAGCCCTCTCTAAGCGGTTTACAGAGTCAGCTTATTGCGCCCAACAATCTGGGTCCTCATATTACTGACCTGGGAAGGATGGAAGGCTGAGTCAGCCTTGAGCCTGGTGGGATTCAAACTGCCAAATTGCAGGCAGCCAGCAGTCAGCAGAAGTAGCCTGTAGTAAAGCATCCTCTAACCACTGCACCACCGCAGCTCTGGTCAGTGCTTCGAGAGAGTAAATAGGCCACTTCCAGTGTGAGGGAAAGGTGGTAAGCGATTGTGAAATCAAATCAATAAATAAAATAAATTATACAGTGTGTCGGTTGGTACATATTTCTTGTGCACAATATCTATAGTGTTTTCCTCTTAGATTTAAATTTACATTCATATGACATTAATCAACTTTCCATGTCATATTATTATTACATCATTGTTAGACTTTGATTTCAAATCCGGTGGAAAAAGCGTGAGTGTTGAATGGGGTGTGTGTGTGGTAGGTGCAAGTTCTTGAGAATAACAGGTGTACGGGCTAAAGAGCAAAACCCAAGGAGTGTAGTAGTGGTAACAATAGCCATTTGGGAGCCATCCTTGCTTAATAAAAGCTGTGGTGAACTTCTTCAAAAGCATTCTGGAGTTGGATCTGGGGGGGGGGGGGGNGGGAGATGCAATTCCTCTGTGGACTTAAACTGGTCAGCAGAATCTAAAGGCAGGGTTGGCAGGGAAGACCCCCTAATATGGCAGGACCATTCCCGGATGATGCGAGTAACTCCAACATGAGTGAGACCCTTCAAACTGGGGGTGGCCGCTCTCCATCCTCCGGGTGGGAAGGAAAGTGCCCTCTTGCCCTGATGCGCCCCCAGATGCTCTCCTCCTCCCCCTGCTCCCTCCCTGTCCTGGCTCCCCTCCCTCCTCTCTTCCCCAGCCCCCCATCTGTCCTCAGGAAAGCGGCGCCTGCAAGTCTGAGCTGGAAATTGGTGCACCTCTGAGGCAGCCCCCGCGCCAGTCATTTCTGCAGGCAAGCCAGCAAAGGAGAACAAATCGGGGACAAAGGCAAGCGCTTTCCTTTCAGCCTGGTCGTTAGGGCAACCCCAAGTATGCCGGCCATAATAAGGGCCACTTCAAAGGCTTTTCTCCCTCCGCCTCCTTCCTCTTCTCCGCCACCGCAGCCGCCTCCCTCTCCTCCTCCTCTCCCCCCNCTTCTCCGCCACCGCAGCAGCCGCCTCCCTCTCCTCCTCCTCTCCCCCCCCTCCAAAGAAAAACTTTATGTATGCATTTATTTATTTACCGGTCCCCTTTCTCTCCCCTTCCCTACCCTCATCTTTCCCGCGTTTATGGCACACCATTCAAGCTGGTTTGTATTAGAGAGACAAAGGACAAACGCGCCTCAATAAAAGTGCTTAAAAAGAGGGAGGGGTGAAGGAGGAGGAGGAGGAGGAAATGTCAGGAGGGGTGACTTCCCCCTTACCTTGGGTATTGATTAACCAGTTTTTTGTTTCATGGATGGGGGCAATTGAGGAGGGAGGGATAAGAACAGGGGGTGAAAAGATGGGCTGGGCCTCTTTGTGGAGATTGATTTGTTTATAATGTACCCTTGATTTTTAGGCCAGAGCCTGTGTGAGTGGAGGTCCTGGAAAAGCGAACTATTTAAATCCAGGCCAAAAGAGCTTCCTCCACAAGTCTTGGCCCCCGAGAGATTCTCCTCATGCCCAGAGCCCCCAGGGCCCCACGGGGAGGAATGGGAGGGTCTCCCTGCTTGTTTTAAAGGGCAGTTTTGAACAGGGGAAGCCAAGAAAGGACCCCCCCCCTCTCTCTCCCTCTCTCTCTCTCACACACA
>BHFT01019102.1:0-23366 GCA_004320025.1 Laticauda laticaudata
GGCCAAAAGCTGCCCCGAAGAGACTGTGATATCAGAGAATTGGGCAGGAAAGCAAAACAAGAACACATTTCGGCTAGGGCCTTTTCTCCCACCCTCTCCGTTGCCATCTCACAATTTTTATCCAGACACAGATAAGCGTGTCCTTTCTCTCCTGCCCCGCTGGTAGATTCAAAGATAACTAATAGGAGACACGGGAAAGGAAACAGCGCCTGTGGTCAAAACAGTTAAAATGGCGGCCAGTTTCGTCAAGAAGGCGAAGGAACGTCAATCGTTTCAACTTCAACCGCCATCTTGACTTTTTTGACTCGCCCTGCCAGCATCCTGAAAGCGGGGGAGGAGAGGTTTCGTTCAATCTTCGCCGGATCCTGCAAGATCAGGTGCTCGCCTCAGTTTGTAATTAAGCCGAACGTGCGTTTGCAGCCAGCCGTTCTTCAGGTGTAGAGTGGCAACCATTACATGACTTTTAATTTGAAGAAAACTGCCAAGGCCAATGTTTTGTTTTGTTTTTTTCCCCGCTGTCCCATCTGAACCGCGGAAACTTCTGGGGAAGAATGAGAAGCCCGGAGGAAAAGAACACACCAAGGGGCGAGGAGGTTGGCAGCGAGGGGTCCGTTATTGCCGCTGAGATAGAGAGCGGGGTGCAAGGAGGCCATCTAGTCTTACCCCCCATCCCAAACCTTTGCAATTCAGTCTCATCAACGCACAGGTTATTTGCTTGTGTATCTGTGTAATTTTTGAACGAAGGCGAGCAAATGACAAACTACCGGAGGGAATCGGGGGGGTGGAAGAAACGAAAGGCCGGGGAGGGTTTCTCGAAACACAAGGCAAGGAACGGGCACCGCTCGCAAAACAGGGCCTCGGCTGTCCGTCGTTTCGAACGGGAGGCGCGAAACGAAGCCGCGCCCACCAATCAGAGAGCCCCGTTCCGCCCGTCGCTTGTTTCGGTGCGAGTCTGGCAAACGTTTCGGCCTGCGAGTAGGTGCTCGCCGGGCACCAGCTGGGGCCGTTTCAGCAGCTGGAGGGAGCAGTCCCGTCTGTGGTGGAGAGGCGGGAGTCAGGGAACAGTTGGTGCTGGCGCCTCAGCTCCAGGCCGGAGTTCCTTACCAACACGCCGCTTCCTCAGAATTGTTTGTCCCAGGGTGAAAGTTGAGAAGGCCTCTCCTTCACTACGAAGGAGATATAGTATCTTGCGTGTCCCCATCACACTCACCCACCCTCCACTGTTTTCCCTTGGGAGACGATTTCCCCCAAGTGGCGTCTCTGATGCCTCCTCGGTCAACCGCAGCTGTTATGTCGCGAGAGCGAATCTCGGGTTGATGGGCAGCGTCGGAGTGGTAACTCGAGACAACTTGATGGGGCCGTTGTGGGAAAAGCAGCCCCGGGATCGTTTTCCCGCTATAAAAAGTGAAACCTTGCCCGGCCCCCCTGGGCCCGATCCGGGTGCCTTACCAACCAGACCTGTTTCGTCTCCTTACCGAGAGCGGATGGCTCGCTTGGCCAAGATTGAAAGAAGCTGCGTCGCGACCAAAACACGCGTGTCTCCTGCTTCCCACGGGGGAAGGGAAGCCGTCGCGGACTGCGAGCCAGCTCACCTGGTCAAAGATCCGGTGTACGGATTTTTTCCAAGCCTTATATGAGCGCCTCCGCCTCCTTGTGGAGTCCAGCAATTCACCCGCTTTGTCAAAACGTTTTTTTTTTCCTGGCGCTGTCCCGTAACGTGTGGACTAGGCGAGAACTTAAGGCGCGTCCCCAATCAACGGAAGGAAGGTTTGAAAGAAATGCATTTCTAGCGAGGAAAAAGGGTGAGGGAAACCCAACGCTCCTCGTCCAGGTGTGTTGTGCCTTTCTGCCACTCGCGCTACTAGAACTGATGAAGGAAAAGCAAAGGCAGAAGGCTCGCAGATTAATTAGGGCTGATCCAACCGGGGTGGCAACATTTCTCCTTCCAAAATTGCCAGCGGGAAACACCGACGGGATTTGTCTGGGGGACAGATGCCCCCCATTTCTTCCCCTTTGGAAGCAGCCGAGACTGCGATACTCCTTTGCACAGCTACGCGGCGGCACGGGAAACCACTTGCCTTGCCGCCAGGCGCGCGTTGCACCCGGGATGCTGATCTGGCGTTGCCGGGGAAACAGTTCCCTGGCGCCCCCCCGCCAACAACCGGTAGTCCTCGAATTACGACCAAAATTGAGCCCAAAATTCATGCTGCGAAGTGAAACATTTTTGCTCCAGTTTACAAATGTTCTTGCCACAATTGTTAAGGGAATCGTTGCATTTAGTAACATGGTTGTTAAGTGGAATCTGGCTTTCCCATTAACTTTTGTCAGAAAGTCCCGAAAGGTGATCACATGATTCAGGACACTGCAACCGTCAATAATATGAGTCAGTTGCCAAGTCCCCAGTGACCTTGGGGATGCTGCAACAGTTAAGTGTGACAAAATGGTCATAAGGCACTTTTTTCAGTGCCCTTGTAACTTGGGTCACTAAATGAACTGTTGTAAATGGAGGACTACCTGTATCTCAGAGGTCCCTCTCTCTAGTCCAGAAACTCCAGGTTTCAAGAGAGAGCCTCGACTTCCGTTCAATAATTTGCTGGAAGAATGCAACTAGAATCAGACTTCCTTTCTTCTGAAGGATGCTCAGGTTGGGAGTCCCAAGTGGGGGAGGGGGGGAATAAAAGGGGAGTGGGGAGAGTTGAGAGCGTGTGAGACGCCAAAATGGGGGCTTTACAATCACACTGGTTTCAGCTGGATTCTCGCACCCCTCGATCAGGATTCCAGGGCGCAATGCAGAAAGTGTTCGGCGGCTCAACCCAAATGGCCCATGGAGAGGAGGTTCGGGCGATTCATTGGTATCTCCCATTTGAACCGAGTTGTCCCAGAGTTCGGGGTGGCAGCACAGCCCCTTCGGCCAATGGCAGCGTCGGGGCTGCAGAAGAGAAAACGCGCCTTCCCTGGGGAGCAGCCAGTGACTTGGGGGAGGGGGTGTCCCTCTCAGGTCCCCAAACAAAATCCCCGGTGCCAGAGTGGGCGACCCCCTCCCTCCCCCCACGGCCGGTTTCAATGGGTGGGACGCCCAAACCCAGCGCTGCCTTCTGATTTCTGGCGCTCGGGGCGCAACAAGATTGCGAAGGGCAAAGCGGGCGCGCCTGTTCATCTACGGAATTAATTTGGCTGATGCCTTCAGCTGGAAAGATGAATCAGAGGCTCTTCCAAGGAAGTCTGCTGGGAGTCCAATCCGGTCCATTTTAGGGGGTTGCTCCTCACCCCCATCCCGCAGCTCCTCAACCTCAAATGCCCCTTTTCTCTGCTTCAGCTCTCAAATGTGCGTAGTGCTTTTTCAAGGCAAGATTGGCAAGGAAGAGAAGTCTTGCGCCAACCTGCGCTCCCAGTTCGTAGAAAGGCGGCTTGCATCGAATTAAGTCTTGGTCGGAATACTGTACCTACAATTAACTTTCTTAACGGCCGATCGAGTCACCATACATTCTCTCTCACATTCTCTCTCTCTCTGGAACTAAAGAATTCGTGAAAGCCCAAGAAACTAAATAAATTCAAGTAAAGCAATATGCTGAGGAGGGGGAGGCGAGGGGGACTTAAACGATTTCATCCCCCGCCCCCCCATTTAGGTTTTATCCTTTCGGGTGTTTTTTTCTTCTTCTATCTCCTTTTTGTCTGGTTTGCTGTTTTATTCTTAATCTGATTCGGATTCAGATCGGGGTTTCCAGTTTTCTGGGCACGCAGATATTTGAGAGAAAGGGAGACGAGGGGAGTTAACATTTCAGTGATCTCGGCTTGCGTTCTGCACGGGTTCGATCGTTTTTTCAGAACCCGGGAAACAACGAGGCTTGTTCGCGAACTTTCTGGCGTCCGATTTTCTCTCGGAGCAGCGAGGTCGGCTGGGCTCTCACCCGAGTCACATGGCCTGACATCGAAATAACCAGAACGGGATCAAAAGTCGTTCCTGTCTCACGAGAACTCCGGGGAAGAGCAGGAAAGGACAAGCCGTTTGCGATCCAGACGGCTCGCGTTGACATGCGCGTTACAATTCCTATGTGCTCAAATCGTCGGAAGGCCCTTTTCCCCGATCATCATTTCTTTTTCATGATACATTTGCATGAGACGCGGGAATAGAAAAATGGGAGCGAGTGGGTCGCAAATAAATATTCGAAAGGTAGGAGGAAGGAAACGATTGGTCATAGTTAGGGGGCAAAATCAATTAAACGATAAAGTTAAAAACTGTCTTAAAATCTTTGTTAGGAAAACAAAGGTCCCTCGGAAAATCGGAAGGCGAGCCGGAAAGGAGGCTGATTTAATGATCCTTTAAGGATCGTGCACGCGTTCATCACTTCGGGGAGAGCTTTCCCCAAATTTTTCGGATTTGATCCAAATCACGAACGTCGACTTTTCCAAGCGAATTCTCTCGGTGAGGAAAGAGAAATGAGGGGTGACCTCAGAGGCCAAAGTAACTGGGTCAAGCGGTCTTCAGGGAAACCGGCGCTCCGAGCTGGGAGGAGACGGGGAGGCAATGCCCTCTGGCTCCCCCTGCTCCGAACTGCCCTGAATTGAAGAGGGGCGAACGAGACCCTCGCCCCATCTAGAAACTCTCGCTTCCCCTCCCTCCAGCCCGCCCCCCCCCTTCTGGAGGAAGAGGCCTGAAGAGAAGGAGCGACTCTGGGGAAGCCTTCGCAGGCGAGTTAGGGGACTCTTGCTTTGCAACCCCCCGCCTCCCCGCCGTCTCGTTCAACACCCTTGCAAACCCAGATCCAGTCCAACTCCAACGAGGGGCATTAACCTGGGTGTTTGTTACGTGGGGTGTAGGGGAGAAACAGTCCCGTTTCCTACTGACTCTGTACCGTACCGTGCGGCTTCTGTTGTTGTTCCCCTCCGCAGCAATGGGTACAAAAGTGGGCAATTTAGTCCCGAGGAATTCTTTTGAAATCCCAGAGGGAAAACTTTTTAAGGACCCAATTTTATTTATTGATTTATTGGCCTTTGGGGCCACACGCTTCCGTTCCTGGCCTGGATTCCTGACATGACTGGGTTTACATTTTATATATTTTGAATGGCTATTTTACACCCACCCACACCTCCTTTACACACCCCACCACAGGCAGCCCAAACGAAACGGTCGCCAAACGGCGGCTGTTGCGTTTTTGCGCCTTTCCCGCGTTTTTGCGCCTTTTCCGCGTTCGCTTCACCAGGCAGAAGGATCGGCCCTGAGACCTCAAATGTCCCTTTCTTGGAACCGGAACGAGTTCGTTTTGAGCGCTTCAGATGCAACTACTTTAAATATCCCACCTTTTAAAAAAATAAAAAATCGCGGCTGCTGTTACCCACAGCGCTGGGAAACGCAAATCCACGCAAGGTCCATGCAGGCTGGCTGGCCCTCTTCTGTGCGTTTTGCGAGGGCGTTGAGCTCGGATTCCGAAAACGGCGCAACTCCGACTAAGAAATGGGGTTTTAAACGGGGCCAGGTGAGGGGAGAGGAGCGATCGACGGCTGCCGCGGGCTCCTCTGAAGGGATATTCACGAGGGATTTTTATTTTTATTTTTTGGTCTCTCGCCCGAGTTCTTCGCTGTAACCTCGGTCGTTCACGAAATTCCGGCTCGGGGATCTGTTCTGGTGGAAATCCGGTCGATTTCGGAATGCTCGGAGGCTCTTTTTGGTTCCGAAGCGACTCGAAACGGTTTGAGATCGAAGTATCCAACTCTCAGGATAAAACAACAACAACAACAACAAGCGTTCATTTGGCGTGTTCCAACTCTATCAGTTCGTGTTTTCCTGGCCTGTAAAAATATCCTTTACATTTTTCAGTGTATTGATATTTCCTGACTAACATATTGCTTCATACTGTCCTGATGGAGTCAGCGGGTATTTTCAAATTTCAGACGCAGCTTTCTCCAAGCAGTCAGCCTGGAAGCTGGAGTGTATATCGACTGGGAAGAAGGAGATCCAGCTTCTAGAAAAGCAACTATGGCGTGATTAAAGACCTTTATTGAGGCGTCTCCTGGAAATTTGGCTCTTGACCCTCATGGCGCTAAAAGGCATTGAAGGCAGATCTCTACGGATTATGGGACGGGAAGCCAACGCTAAGCATATATCTAGACTATCACAGTCTAGCTCATTGTGTCTGTGGAGACTCTCCTTCATCCGGGATACGGTTGCTCCAAAGGTATCTTTTCAAAAGAGAACTGGGCTTTTTGTGTTTTCCCTTCTTCATCCAAGAAGCTTCTTCAGTTCTAGCTCATTGTCGTCTTGCAATCAGGAGCTCCGAAGCCCCAACCAGGCAGACATTTACACAGGTGCTAATGAGGTCATACTTCCAACCACCTTGTGATCTGGAAAGCTTTTCAACTGGGGCTGTAAATGAATGGTGGGTGGAGCAAGATTTGAAGTCCTAATAAAACCCATAAGCTTCAGTTGCTCGACAGCTCCCTTCCAATTTAAATAGATTAGATATTTATTAGTGAGTTTCCTTCCAGCATTAAACAGAAAGCAGTTAAAGGAGAACAGGAAGGATCCCTGCACTGAACGATTTTCCCCCTTTATAAAGTCCCTTCGAAATTTATTTTCTCCGTCTTTTAAGAATTATTTTTGTCTTTTACTGCTTCTTTGGTCAAACAAAAGAAGTTACAATGTTTACGTTCGCCCTTTCAACTGAACTTCCATCTAATTTCCTTTTCATCAACTGCTGAACATTATTCTGCCTTGTTATTAAAAGTATGATATTTGGAAATGGCAAAAGAAAAGTTATCTTTTCTCTCTGTAGAGAGGCAGCACTAGCTAGAGAATATTGGAATTCCACAAAAATGACAATAAAACTGACCTATACCTACCATTTAAAATTATATATAACAAAACATGAGCTTATGAGTATATCTAAATATTTGCTCATTAAAATCTCTAGTCTTTACAAAAAATAACTGGGTTAACAAAATTCTTCTCCGCTCTTGGAGAATTGTTTACTGTATATTATAGGACTAAAGAGAAGTTCTGTGAGTTGACTAGAATGCTAGACAATGTTTTCTACACTACTGCATTTCTATTGCCTTCTAATGCCTAATCTGAGATGGGAAAAAAAATAGCCTTGGCTTTCATTTTCCTCTCTGAACAGTCACAAAATAGGCATAACTCAAAACCCAAAGGACATTATACAGACTTGTCTTAGACTTACAGATTGTGTAAGGAAAACAGCAGAACTCCAGCTGTTTTGCCCGCCAGCCAGCCAAAATCGGTTTGGCTGCTCTCTAAGAAATTAAACTTTACTTCTGACTTCCAAGAATCTGCTCTGCAGTGAATGGCTTTTCAAGGGCTGTGAGAAGCAAAGTGATGATGAAACCAGCTTTAAGTTACTCCCCTATGGAAATTAATTGGAATTGGAAGATTGGAAATTAATCATTTGGTAGGATGCCTCAGCTTCTCTAAAGTTAAGTGAGATGCCCAAGATAACAAAGTGCATCTGAAAATAATAGAATAATAGCCACAGACAGAGCATGAGAGAGATTTGAATGTGAAAACATGTCAATGGTAATTTTATCTAATAAATGGGTTATCGGTTTTTTAATGCCACACTATTAAAATTATTCTCTAAATAAATTCAATTTAAATATTTTGTTCATGGTTTTATATTTGTTTGAATTCTGGATTTATTTCCCCCCTAAATTAAGGAAATTCCCCAAAGATAAAGCAACAGTGCATATATGTGTGTGTGTATGTATATCTATCTATCTATCTATCTATATCTATATCTATCTATCTATCTATCTATCTATCTATCTATCTATCTATCTATCTATCTATCTATCTATCTATCTATCTATCTATCTATCTATTGTGTGTATATGTTCATGTGTAAGCCATCCAGAGTCATTTTGTAGAGGAGACAAATGAAAATTTAAGAAAGAAAAAAAAAACGAAGAAAGAAAATATCAGCAAACTGGGTGTGTTTATCATACTCCATTTATTACACTGGTTCCATAAAGCAAACTCAGCTGGAAAGCAGAATTATATTGTTCAGTGTGTAAAATTCTCTTGAACACTGAACAATAATCAATAAACTGGATAAATTAAAATCTTTGTGAGAGTCGAGGAATTTTATAATGAAGGTGGAAGGCAAGTCTATTTTGAGTGCATATTTGATTATATCAGCCTTACTTAGCCCACTGCTCTCCAGATCAATTCTTCTAACACCTCCACAATACCCTTCATGGGCAAGACTGCTGTGGATGATGGGTATTATCACTGAGATCTTCTCCCTGGCTGCAAACAGTCTCAGCACATCTTTTCAGATTTTGCTGGTGGGTGGGAAAATTTCATTATATTAATATGTTTAGTATTAGTGGGTATATTTTTTCATATTAAATCTGTATGCTACCTAGAATCTAGTGAGATGAGTGGCATGCAATTTAATAATAATAACAATAATAACCATCATCATCATCATCATCTCCTAGTGAGGCACTATTTTGACATTGTTGTGGGGCTTGTATGTTCTGAGGAAAACGAGAGCTATGCCAGAGGTTCAACAGGTCTCAGAGGAATCAGACAAAGAGTGACTTGCATAAAAATATGATGAGGCATAAATTATAGACATTTGTGTGGATCAATAGTCACCTGGGTTAACAAGGAGTGCACTAGGTGTTGGAGTTCCTGGACTTCTGGTGAAAAATGGGCTACAGGACTCAGGACTGTTGGCTAAGCAACCAGAGCCAGCAGCTGTAAAACTACTGGAAAAAAAGGTGTTTACCCATCACAAATATACAGTGATTGAAAGTAAATAAGTATTTGTTATTACAGATCAACTCCAACAACAAGAGGATATTTGAAATGAATGTATGACTACTCCCAGGTCCTTGGTAAGGACTCAATAGCTAGACAAAAATGCCAAACCCAATCTGAACATCTGGATGACTGTGATTAATAACAAGAACAATAAAAAAACAATAAAGCATAGATAAATACATATTTCATTGAAATAGCAGTTGACTATAAAGATTACATTGAAATATGTGATTCTTTTTGTTTTTGATTTAGTTCTATCTTGACCTTTATCCTAGTAGTTTCATAGATGAGTAGGCATGTGAACGGAATTTCCCAAGCTCTAGTCAGAAACTCAGATGCCGAAGAGATATTTACTATTCTTAATTCTTGTGATATCACATCACTAGGATGCATTGTCTTTAATCTGATAGGTGACCTTAAAATTTAAAATGCCATCAATATAGTTGTCTCCTTTACTATAGGCTTTATTTATAGGCTAAATACTGTATATCCATGTGAAAAGTACATTATTGAAGGAGGTAGGGAAAATCACTCTGCTCACAGTCCACAGCTTCCTTCGTTTCCCCTCCCCTCAGCAAAAGTGGCAGGCTGTTCCATGGGTCATCCTGAGGAGGGGAATGGGAAAGCCAGCAGGAAGTTGGAAAAACAGAATCAGAATAACAGGATTGGAAGGGACCTTGGAGATCTTCTAATCCACCCCCCTGCTCAAGCAGGAGACCTTATACCAATCCAGACAAGTGGCTCTCCAGTCTCTTCATGAAGCACCCACAAGCCTGGACCTGGGTGGGTTGGAGACAAGCCATTCCACTGGTTTATTGTTCTCACTGTCGGGAAATTTCCCCTTAGTTCTGGCTTGCTTCTTTCCTTGATTAGTTTCCATCTATTGTTTCTTGTCTTGCCTTCTGGTGCTTTGGAAAACAGGTTGACTTCCTCCTTTGTGGAAACCCCTCAAATATGGGAACACTGCTATCATGTCTCCCCTAGTCCTTCTTTTCACTAGAATAGACATACCCAATTCCTGCAATCCTTCTTCATATGTTTCAGCCTCCAGTTGCTCTTTCCTGTACTCTTTCCAGAGTGTCTACATCTTTGGTAACATTCAATATTTTCAGTGTAGTCTTACTAAGGCTTTATAAAGCGGTACTAATACTTCATGCAACCTTGATTCTACCTTCTGTTGATGCAACCTAGGATTGCATTGACTTTCTTGGCTTCTGCCACATCCTGCTGGCACATATTTAGGTGATTGTCCACTAGGACTCCCAAGATTCCTCTCACACTTTACTGCTATTGATCCAGGTTTCATGGAATCAGTACCTGTATATTTGACTTTTCTTGCCCAAGTGTAAAACCTTTCTTTTCTCTACACTGGATTTCATTTTGTTAGATAGACCCAGTGTTCAAGTCTGTCGAGATCAATCTGGATCTTGAGCCTACCTTCTGGAGCGGTTGAATATTTCTGCCAGTTTAGTGTCATCTGCAGACTTGATGAGTTCCCTTTCTATTTCCTCATCTAAATCCTTTATGAAATTGTTCAAGAATGTTGGGCCAAAACAAAGCCTTGGAGGTTCCCTCCTTCCATGTAGATGTAGTTCCATCTTGTTTCTGATGGTTTTTTTACACCCCTATTCCAAAACCCACAAAAATGCACTTTGTTCATCTCTATTTGTATTTAGTCAAATCAGCAGTTACATTTATGCACCAGGTGGCTTTGCATATATATATATATATATATATATGTTGTTCTGAGGTTTCCGAGTATTTGTATGTGGATCTCTGGTTATTCGGGTTTTCTCCGCGCGTAGAATTTGGAAGTATCTAGGCAACGTTTCGATGAAGTCTCATTCATCATCTTCAGGCTTGTTTCTTCAGCTCTGTGCTTCTCAGAGGCACAGAGCTGAAGCCCACAGAGCTGAAGAAACAAGCCTGAAGATGATGAATGAGACTTCATCGAAACGTTGCCTAGATACTTCCAATTCTACGCGGGAGAAAACAAAACCGAAGTTAACCAGAGATCCTAGTAATAATATAGTATATATATTATATATATATGAATATATATATATATATATATTAAATATATATATATATATATATATATATATATATAGTTGCACAGTTAACTGTGAAAAAAATATCCTTCCCTTTAATTTAAATGCTCAGAAACAAATTTATGTGCACGTAGGTAGTTTAGAATATGTTGGGGCATCCTCAAAGTCTAATTTGTGTCCTCAACTGGAGTATTTCTGCTTGCTTTAACTGAACCTCCCAGCCAGAAATGTGCTGATGGTCAGTCAAAGGTAACTGTCACATGTGCAGGGTGCTCAAGGTTCCACTGCTATGACATTTCTGGCTTGGCTGTCCATTTTGTTTCTATTTTAGGTTTTACATCAGCTCATCACTAAAGTTCCTGGGTCACTTTTACCCTATGTATCTCACTCTCCCCTATAAGGGCCCCAAGGCAAATAATATTTTCTGAGCCTCTTTCATTCTTGCTTATTCTGTTAGCACTCATGTTTCTCTTGTCAAGGCTGGCAGCATTCACATGTCAGATGCATTTGTCATTTGTTATATCCTGCAGAGGCAGGAGAAATATAACCAATTATCAGTTCTCAGAACTCAACCCAGCTTCCTCTTGATTGCCTCTTCTTTCTCTGGGATACTTGGCAGCCAGCAAACTCCAGAATTCAAAGCAATTTCTCTTCATTTGCTTTCCACCATCAGTATTTCCCTGCCAAGAAGGCAATATGGCAGGACAGTCCAGACAAAAGCAATATTGAGAGAAAATAGAAAAGATGCATAATTGCTTCTAAAAGGAGATAGTAAGCAGAAGGCATTTTCACTATTAGTATCAAGAGGAACATCCTTTTCTTTATAACAAAAAACAACCCTTCTGTATAATTTAGATAAAAGGGAAACATTATTCTGGGCACAGCAATGATTGATGGTCATTGTGACCTCACAATCCCCTTTCCCTACAACATATTTTTCCCCAACTTTTTAGAAAATGGATTTTGTTTGCTAATGCATGTGTATTTAGTAGAAAAGTACAAATTGCACTTTTGGATGCACTTTTTAAAAAACAAGCAGTCCACTGTAATTCCCTGGGTTGATAGGATGAATCATTGAGTCAACATTGTTCTCATCCACTTATAATATACTTATGATGTGCATTGTGAAAGTGAGAGAAGTTAGTCTTATTGTTGAGAGGAGGAAAGCCACTTGTGATGGGATTGCAGATTATGTTTGCACACAAGCCCTTCATCATTAGTCTTGTCCAAACTACAGAGTAAAGCATGCTGGGCACCCCTAGTGCATAGACTTGCTCTTTGGACATTGGGTAGTAACAAACATAGTCAATTATCCAGGAGAACAAAACATTTTGGATTATGTCACAGGTGTTGAATTATCCTTCATATAGGAAACGACATTGTAAATGACTTCTGTAGGATGTAAATGTTTTTTTTTAAGATTTTTGAGAACTTCTAGAGTGAGATTTGGGTTCTTCAGATGCAACATATAAATGCTAAAGAGAAATAGAATGATATAGAAAGCTGCTCGATCACATTGCAAGAACATGGGACATTACAATTTGGTGAAGTTAATAAACCTTGTGCATTCTGCCATAAGTTTAATCATAGGAAAAGGAAATATTTGTTCATATTTATGTCAAATATTCATTTGAAATTCCTTTGAATTTAATACCAGTATTGTTTAGAACCACCTTTCCCAAATGTATTGAGGCCATCCTGGATAAGAACTCAGGGACTTTTATTCCATCACATCTGGAAGTCATTCTTTTGACTTTACATTTTACTATTATATAGCTTTTTAAATCTTTATCTCACACTGATCATATTCAAACAAGCCCATGCAAAAATAGCACAGCAGATGCTCAAGAGTCTAAGCTCTGTGTAAGACCTGATACATCAGCCTAAATAGCTGACACATTTGTAAGATATATATTTGTACTTAGGGCATTTCAAAATTTGTGGAAAAACTAGACTCTTGCTTTTTTAAATGCAAAATAATCTGTTAGCATTTGTGGGAGGCATTTAATGTTGGTAGAGCTGTTTTGATTGTGATCCTGACACTACTAGTAATATTTCTTTTAAATATTTGCTTTTTGCAGCAGAATCCTAGAGACCAGTCACCAGATTCTTTTAAGCTTTGCATCTTAATCCCCACATAATGACATTTTTTGACTGACACATTCTGTTTTGCCTGTATCTGAGGGGACAAGGATGAACCACAGACCCTCAAAATTATTAGGACATTGAAAATTCTGATTTCAGTAGCAGTAAGGCAGGTTAAAGAAGTGAATGGAGGCTCTATTGCCAGTATGTCTTCTCCAATAGTATTCCCAGTTGTCTAGAACAACTCACCACAGCTAACTTGTCACTGTCAAATCATCTTTGTCCATTCACCATCTCTGATTTGCCGCAAGACAACTCTACATGGCCAACTTGCTGCAGGTACAATTCCCTGCAAGCAGCCCGAGAGAGACGGACAGGCGGGTGAGTATGTGGGTGAGCAGAGCGCAGAGTGGTGGTAGCAGCCAGGGGGAATCCTATTTTCATACTCCCTGCTGCTGTCACCATTACTATCATACCGTGTTCTGGGCTGAAGAGGCTGGTGACAGGAGTGGCAGCCGTGGGTATGAGGTGTTAAAAATTGGACATCCTGGACACCACCACTTTCCTGCCCCTTGCCCTGCCCACCATCACTGCTGTGGTCCCTGGCCTCTTCAGTCGGGAGCTTGACAGCAGTGGGGACACCATTGGGGGTGTGAAAATGGGAAACCCCTGGCTGTTGCTGCTGCTCTGCATTTTTCCCACCTGCTCACTCGCCCATCCATAGCAAGTTGTCTCTGTGGAAAGTTGGCCCTGTGGTATTGCCCTGTGGCGACTTGGTGGCAGTGAGTTGGCGGAGGCAAGTTGTCCCATTCCAGTATTCTCATGGTTGAACCCAAGAGATGATTGTTCCCTGGAATGGCAACGGCCAGGCCCACTGAGCCTTACAGGGATGTATTTCTTTAAGATTTGTGCTTCTCAGTGAGTCAGGCAAGGAGAATGTTGGGCTGTTCAGCAAAGCAAGTCATTTAGTTCAGTTCTCTTTTCCTCCCTGGTTCCTCACACACAGTGACTTAATTGGCCAAAGAGAAGCAAATATTTTTACAAGAGAAGCTCCTTTGATCTAGAAAAGAGGAGGGAAATAATAAAATGAGCTTTCAAAAANAAAAAAAAAAAAAAAAACGGTAAAAGAGACTTCAAACAACAGTCAAAAGAAGAGGAAGGGGTGATGCACAAGCAAGGAAATGGAAGAAGGGAAAGATGCTTACAAAATAAGCAAATAACCAAAGATGGGAAGGGAACAATGGGAAACAAAATAGAAACTTATTTTTTACTGGTGTGTGCATGCACACATACAAACATACCCCTTCCATTTAAAAAAGCAAATGCCTAGCTCCCATCCCCAAGTCCAGGGGGAAAAAAAAAGAATGGGCTGCAAAGCTGGACATCTGTTCTCCACTGCTCTGAGATCTTGCCTGGCTGAGGGTTGTGGTTTTATGGCCAAGATTTTCCCCTCATTACTCTGAAGGTCTAATAATTTCCTGTGGTCAGGGAAAGGCACTAATACTTTATTAAAATTAACAACTCATCATCCTAATCACTTACAGCAATAATGGATTGCCATTAACTATTACACAGACAGTCATGGAGACTACCCTGCCTCTGTCGATGAGCAGGAAGAGCTGGGTGGGCAGGAGGGAGGAGACATAGCTAGTGGGACCAAAGATCAACTGCATGTGACTTTGAGCTCTGGTACATTTTCCTTATCACTTCTATCTATCTATCTATCTATCTATCTATCTATCTATCTATCTATCTATCTATCTATCTATCTATCTATCTATCTATCTATCTATCTATCTATTTACCTACCTACCTACCTATCTGTATCTATCTCCTATTATTTAGCTCAAGAACTTGGAAGTCAGTTGCTGTGTGCTTGCAGCTGTAGATGAGCATATCCATCCATCCAACATATTCATATGTTTCTTGTTCTGGAAAACTTGACACATTAGCTGGAACCATAAGAGCTGGTTTGGTGAAATAGTTGCATATTGGGTTGTGATTTAAGGAGTGGCCTATGGCCAGTTGTTTTATTTTCCTCTAAATCCTTTTACTGGTTGGTTTCCAAAAATAAAATGAAAGAAGCCAAGTATGTACTTCCAGGAGAAAAGAGTAAATAAAAATATCATAAATATCCATAAATTTAAAAGTATTAAGAACTTGATTAAATGATAGAACTTGATGAATAGCAGCAGGTAGCTATATTAAACAGAGTGGCTGAAAGGTCTGCAGAAATAATGAATATTTTCAGAAATGGTTTTTTTGCTTTCCTGCAATTTTTTCTTTCCTTTTCAGACCTATGAAAACAGAAAAAGGAAAAAGAATGTTAAACCTGGTTTTAATTTTAATGCTTGAGTATTGTGTTCTGAAAGTCTGGGGATAAAATGTGGCTTTTGTAGAGTGAGTGTTATTATTGCTCATATGTGTGTGATAAAGATTTTAAAGCCAGTAGAATAATTTCTTAGAAATATTTTGGATTTCAAATATCAACATCCTCTGCTATTAAGCTTCAAATTTTTCCCAGAAACTCCTGCTTCTGAATCTTGTCCTTCCTAATCAGGAAGGCAAGGTGCCAGTGCTTCTGCTATGACATCTGTTCTAGTCCCTGTTTTCAAGTAGCGCTGAACAAATTTAAGGAAGAGAATTCTTGCTCAAATTCCAAATTGGCAAAGCACTTGGGATAATGATTATGTTCCCTTTTAGTTTTTTTTCACTGAATATAAACTCCAGGCTGATAGTAGAAGAGGGCTTTTTATGCTACTAGCATAAGCTAAATTCTTCTGATTGGAGTAGAATGCATGTCCGAAGGTGTATGTTCAAAACTGCAATCTTAGAAATGTTCTGTACACATATGAAGACTGCTTAGCTGGCTAGGAAAGATGTTATTTGTTCATGAAGTTGAAATCACAATTCTAAATACACTTCTATGGGAGAATAATTCAATGAGATTTACTCCTAGTAAATATATTTAAGATTGCATGTGCTGCTGTGATTAAGGACTGAGCAAAATTCAATCTAGAAATGACTAAATTTCTGAATTTAATTTAGAAGCTAATTCAGATGGTAAGAAAACCATTTTTGTGGAACCTAAGAAAACATGAGGCAGAGGACTCCTGGTTGTTGAGTAGTGGAACACAAAGTACCCAGGGAGATGTGGCTACTTCTGATCTATGATCCAGCAGTTCAATCTTCTGTGTTCATGTCAAATTTGGTATAGTCTCACATCCCCCTTTGGCAGAAGGAGCTTAGACTTATTCACCACTGGCAGGATGGGTACCAGAATTGTTGGGTTATGCCATTCCACATGTGACTATGTTCATGCAATTTCATAAGAATCTCAGGCTTTCTTTGCAGGGTACCATTTTAATTATGTGGGTTAAGAGAACAGTACAGAATAAGGGACCTTGGAGGTCTTCTAGACCAACCCACCTGCACAAGCAAGTGGCTCAACAACAGAATTCTCTCCTACCCTTGTATATTAGAATATGAAGAGAATTGTTTCATCCAAGCTTTCTCTTAGTGTGGCTTGTTTCCATTAACATTAGCACTGTTAGTAACATTAGTTTTAGTTTAGTTTAGTTTACTTTACTTTATTGTCATTGCACCTCGTACAACGAAATCAAACACCATCTTCAGTGCACATCATGACCATGAAAATAAAGACAAACACACATCCTTCATACTCCACACATTGAATTGAAACCCACCCACCCCCGACACCGTATCAATACTACACTATACAGGAGAATACAGTAGTGTTACTGTCCTGGGATAGAAGCTGTTTTTCAGCCTATTTGTCCTTTATTATCCTGTGCCGTCTGCCAGATGGTAATCGTTCAAAAAAAAAGGGTTTCCAAGATGAGATGGATCTTTGAGAATGTTTTGAACTTTCTTAAGGCAGCGGGAACTATAAAGCTCTTCCAAAGAGCGGAGAGGGCAACCAATGATCTTCTGGAGTGCTTTATGGAGTGCTTTCCTATCTGCCACTGTGCAATTGGCAAACCATACAGAGGTGCAGTAAGTTAAGATACTCAAAACGCAAATACCAAACCGGTAGTAATGCCGGATGAATCTCACCCCTGCTGTTGGTCATGATCTGAGGTGTGTGGGCTCACGGCTGTCTCCCTGGAATGGTCCCCTTGGATCCTGCCCATTTGCTCTCATAATCCTTTCCTGCTGGGAGAGAATGCAGACATCAAGATGTTCCAGAACAAATGAGATTCCCTGAAATACAAAGCACCCATCAATCTGACAGTTGAACCAGAAGGACGGTAGTAACGAAGAGCTGCTTTTGTCTAGACTGGATCACGATAAAAGCAAAACCCTAAATAGAACACCCCTCCCACTCCCAATATTTTCCCCTAACCCCAGTCATGTCAGATGATTCAAAAGAGGATGAGAGTGGAACAAAAATCCTGAAGTATTTTTGAAAATGCCTTTCTCCCCTTTTGTAGTCTTTCAGAATTAATCAAAGGCACATCCCCTTGAATTATACCTCCTGAAATAGGCAGCAAAGCCCTAAACCTTTGACTGTACGCTATGAGGAAAATGGGAAAAGGAATTAAAAATGAGCCAAAAAAAATCCAACCTAGATATTTTATCTTTGAGCTTCACAAATGCCTTAACACCTATGTGGGAGGCTCTGTACCAAACCATGCTATATCCTTTCCCCATAACCCTCTGAAAGACAACCCTGATTAGGGAACCAAAAAGCATGTGAGTGACACCTGCAAAAGCTGCTCTGATTCCTCCCCCCCATCCCCCAACTTGATAGATGGTAATTTCTACCATTCATGATCAAGGATGTCTGCAGGGAGCATCAAAAATCTCACTGAATGATGGACGTCCTACCTCCAGTTTTATATGCATCCCTTTTCAATCTCCCTGCAGACTTCCCTGTTTCTGGTCTTGATGGAGCTAGCTGGATATATGGGAGGTGACAGTCCACATAGGGAGTGCAATCCAAAGACTATACTTGCCCTTAAACTTAGCAGATAACATTGTAAGAGGCACCTTTTCAGAAGCATCAGGGTCATATTGCTATAGGTACCAGAGCAGAGGTGGCATTCAGCAGGTTCTGACCAGTTCTGGAGAACTGGTAGTGGAAGTTTTAAGTAGTTCAGAGAACTGGCAAATATCACCTCTGACTGGCCTCGCCCCCATCTATTCTCTGCCTTCCGAATCCCCGCTGTTTGGTTGGGTCTTCTTTTGTTGCCCTGTACAGGGGAACAGAGCTGGAAAGCAGGTTAGTGGGGTGCGGAGGGAATGGAGATTTTGCCATATTCTTTGCCCAGGAGTGGGGAGGAAGTGGGGATTTTGCAGAATCCTTCCCCTGCCACACCCACCAAGCCACACCCACAGAACCGGTAGTAAATTTATTTGAATCCCACCACAGTAAACCAGAGAAGGGAAGAAGTCATGGAAAAATATGGGATTTCACTTTCTTTATTGCAGTTCTGTATGAGTAAAATACATTTGGTGAAAGAAAGGAAGATTGGGAGAGAACAGTAGTCCAGTAGCAGTCTGCTGGATTTTGTTAAGCATATGCAATACAAAACATACAGTTGTTAAGTTCAACACTGTAGTTGTTAAGTTAACAACGTAGTTGTTGAGTGAATCTGGCTTCCCCATTGATTTTGTTTGTCAGAAAGTCATCACAAAAGCTTGTAAATCAAAGACTACTTGTACGGACCATGTCCTATAGAGCTACAAGTGTGTGCAAAGATGGAATTGCTTTGCAGCAATTATCTTCTAGGTTTTAAAATTATTATTAAAATGTTAAATTGCATCAATGGCCAAAGGGTAGTTAAAGCTAGACTTTAGAAAGAGCGGAAGCTGAGGCCCTAACCATGGAAAACTAGATTGAGATATATGGTGGCAAAGACTAGGAGATACATAGATTAATAATGGGAGAAAGAAGTATCTGTGTTCGTCTATAAATTATTATTTTCTTTAACCTCAAACAAATGCCTCTATGTCAGCAGGACAGAACTGAATATATCAGTGAAACTCCAAGAAACAATAAGGAGCATGTTTAACATTCACGAGATTTGCAGAAACAATCTTACGAAAAATAAGGATAAGGAAACTTTGTCTGCAAAACCTTCCAATTTGAACATGCAACAGCAGATATATGGAACTGGGGGAAGAAAAACTGCAGAATCTGGAGGACTGAAGGGAAACTACCTAATGTGATGATCCAGGGCGTGGCACAAAGGCAACATAGTCAAATAAGCAAGAAGAGTCCCTTTAATTATCTCCAACTTCTATGTCCAGGTTACCTTCAGCTGGAGAAAAACTCTCCCAGGAACAGCCTTTAAGTGGAGATAACTCAGTCCGAAAACAAAGTACATACAAACTGTAACTAAAAATCCAAACAAACCACGCTGCAAAAATTAACTTGACAGGGTAGGAGAAGGAATTGCAGACTTGAAAACACAGCAAAGCACACACAGTTGGGAAGAGGCCAAGAACACCAAGATAAGCCTCGACAATACCAGATAACTCAGGATTTGATCCCAACAGCTTCCTTTTTAAAACACTGTGTTCCCAGCTGCAGCTAATGAAGGGAATCAGGGCCCTTTCCTGCCCCATAAGCCACGCAACTCATGTTGCTCCCTTTTCCATTCCTCCCTGCATGTCCTAGGATGAAGAGGGGGTGGGCCTGGGTCTTCCTCCAAATTCCGTCTCCCCTGCTCTGCCCAACCAGACTGCGCCCTTCCCCAGTTTCTTCCCCAGCCAACAGAGCCACACTCCCACTCCCTGTCCGCTGCTCAGCNCTTCCCCAGTTTCTTCCCCAGCCAACAGAGCCACACTCCCACTCCCTGTCAGCTGCTCAGCCTCCCCCTTCAAATCAGATTCTGACAGGAGCATTACCTAACTTGAGTGACTGCCTGGAATTTTATGTAACAGAGCTGTTGTAATGGATAGAACTATAATGCAACATTTTTCACAGACACTATTTGTCCGACTCTTCTAATGGAAAGAATTATTTGATTCATTTTTTTCCAAAGGGGGAAAACAGGCTTCCAGGTGAACCTATTGGCCTTTATTTGACTAGAGAACCAACCAACTAACTAAGGTCTGGGAGTACAGTTTTCAAAATTACAATCATGATGATTTTCATGACTCAGAATTATAGATGCATACAGGTAGTCCTCATCTTACAACAGTCCATTTAGTGACTATTCAAAGTTACAACAGTGCTGAAAAAAGTGACTTCTGACCGTTTTTCACATTTATGACCTTTGCAGCATCCATGTGATCAAAATTCAGACGCTTGGCAAATGGTTCATACTTATGAACGTTGCCATGAACCCAAGGTTATTTGATCCCCTTTTGCGTCCTTCTCATAAGCAAAGCCAGTGGGGAAGCCAGTTTACTAACTTATCAACTGCAACAATTCACTTAGCTGTATCAAGAAAAGTCATAAAATGGGGCAAAACTTACTTAACAAATGGCTCATTTAGCAACAGAAATTTTGGGCTCAGTTGTGGTCGTATGTCGAGGATTACCTGCATATGAAACCTTAATGTTTTAGTTGTAACCAGCCTCTTCTGAGACTGTTCTGAGAAAGTTCAGGCTAAATTCAGCTGTATTTGTTCTGCTTAAACAGAGGCCTCCAAGCTTGGCAACTTTCAGCCTTATGGACTTCAACTCCCAGAATTCTCCAGCCAGCATAGCTTCTGGTTTAAGCTGTTGCCAAGTCGATCCAAGTAGAGGCCTCTGGTTTAAACAGTTGCCAAATAGATCCTTGGATGGATTCTGCAGTTAGGAGAGGCATTGTCATACTCAAGAATGATTTTTTTCCAAAATACAGATGATTTTCCCCAAAATACAGCACATTTGCTGGCCACGAGGAAACCAAGAGGGATATTTTGGGAAAAATCATCTGTTTCAAAAGTTTTGTCAGGCAAATTCATTTTCCATGAATTGTAGAGAGAGTCGATTGCTCTCTTCCTCCAACCAGCTGCAAAAATAATTAAGAAAAATGTGGTGCTGCCTCCCTTGTCTGATCCCTGTAGTTTTGGACTTGGCAATCTGACATATGAACTTGCCCTGAAGAATAAGAAGTTCTTCAAAACAAATACTGCCTGCTCCACTTCTCCCTCCCCCTCGGGGGTTTATTTTAATGTTGCAGCTTTTATATGTTTGGTTACATGTGTGGGAAACCACGTATTCTGCATTTGGTAGCAGTTAAAAAATAAAACAGATGTGAGGAAAGCAATTTCTCAATTATACTCTGCCAAGAATTGTGATGCAGGAAATGGGCAGTATGGCTCTGAAGCCTTATTGGATTGATAAATGCTATGCAGTTGGATGATACCAATACAAAGTACTTTGGCAGCTATTCTTCTAAGGTGCTCCATGCATACACAATGTGTGGTTCATGGAGGAAAGAGAAGGCAGACCGGAAGGAAATAGGAAAATTAAAAGTGAAAAATCTGGGTGGAAAGATGGTAGCTTTGCAACGGTGGCTTAACAAGTGGTTGTAACCCAAGGACTACTTGGACATGAGGATGCCCATGAAGATCAGTAGAAAACTTCAATGGGTATCGGCCACTCTGCTGCTGCTACTTCTAGAATACAGGCTGGGACAAATGTTAGGATCATTCTCTCACTTGCCCAGTGTGCAAACTTCCTCCATTTTAGTTAGGTCTACTATGAGTTTTAAAGCCTTCAGCAGTTTCCAAGCTGGCTTCTTAAAAAACATTTTCTTCTCCAGACAACTGCCCATGCCATTTTTAAAGATTCTTTGCTCTTGTAGGAATTATCGACTTCCAAAGCCCAGTTATAGAAATATAAAAGAAGGCTTTCATAAAGCAGCTACGGCTTTAAAATCAGTATCTGAGAAAATTGAGATATCTTGCTCTTTAGGTGTAATCTGTTTGAAAATGAAGAGAAAATGGCTTCTCTTAACTGAGAATTTAGCTTTACTGATACCTAATTTAATACATTGGTCATTTAATATATTGGTCTTTCTTTTAATTTTGTTGATTTTAGTGTCTGAATTAGTTTCGTTGATTGGCTGTGATCTTTAGGATGTTCATATCTTGAATTAAACACTGTTGTTTTCCTTCTTTTTTGAAAAGGAAGGAAAACAAGGTAAACATTCCTTTAATAAGTGTTTCTCAACCTTGAAAATTTTTAGAACTGTGGTTTTCAGAGCATGCTGGCTGGAGAATTATGGGAACTGAAGTCTACAGATGTTAAAGCTGCCGTTGTTGAGAAATGCTGCTTTAAACAAAGTTCCAAGAGGTTAAGCATATGTATAACTCTTGCCTGTCTAATAATGTCATCTTCAGAGGTCCATTGATAACTGCTCTATACATGGGCACCTTCAGAGTTTTGACAATTGGGGACTGGAGATAAGGCCTTTTGAAATTAAACCTAAAACATGGTCTCTGTTATGGCTCACTTGGCACATTCTGTGTTAATAGGTTTATGGGGTCAAAGCTTTGGGGGAACAATATTTCACATGTTTTAACATAAGCTATTGTTTTACATGTTGATTTTCTATTGGTTTTCTTTCGGCATGTGTGTTTTCAATTTTAATTTACTTGTTTTGTTTAAGTTGAACAGTAAGATGAAAGATGATAAAATTCCTGTATACTAAAAAGTGTCATAATAGCCATTCTCGTCACTTATTGAATACATTCATTATTTTATACGTAGATTCTAGTAGGATGTAGTGCAAAATGCAGAATAGGTATAATTCTCTTTCTAGGAGCAAGTGAATAAATGAATATAATGATAAATAAATTAATGTCAGGCAACATTGCAAATTGCACATACTGATATTTATTCTCATGCTTTCTATCTGGAGTCTTAAGAATTCCTTATTTTTATATAAATATTCCATTCACGATATGCTGAGGATAAACTTTCAAACCCATGAGTGCAATCTTTTCCACCCTATCTTTGCAGATACATATGTGCAGGTCAAGGTAGGAATTTCACTTTCATGTGGTATGCCTATGGTTGCCTTCTGTTTTTTGTTTTTGGTTTCAATTACTGCAGTCACATTGAATCCCATTTGCCATTGGTTGCCAATTCACCCAAATTTGGGGATTGGATTTTTGGTGGAAAGCTTTATTTTTGTATTTTTTCCCATTCAAGTAATTTGTTACCCTCTGCTACCATACACTTCATTGTATGTGGTTCACTTAGGAACTTAAACAGACTAGATCCACTATAGATTTGAAAGGTCCTTTTTCTAATTTCTCATTATTGTGAGAAGACCTTGTTTACTCTGTTTTTATATATTGTATAGGAAGTTTCTAATCTATAAGAGAACTCTGTCAATTTATCCTGATTGTAAGTTGTTTTGTTTGGAAAAACACGAGGTAGACCGGGTTCCAACAAATAAAATCTTTATTTCAAGGAGTCAGTAAAAGCGG
This sequence comes from Laticauda laticaudata, assembly GCA_004320025.1. Classification (NCBI taxonomy): domain Eukaryota; kingdom Metazoa; phylum Chordata; class Lepidosauria; order Squamata; family Elapidae; genus Laticauda; species Laticauda laticaudata. The sequence goes on from BHFT01019102.1 coordinate 23,319, forward strand.
AACGGTTAGCCGAACTTGCGGCAGCCTTTTATACAGGCTAGCCTGCCA
>BHFT01019104.1:0-35855 GCA_004320025.1 Laticauda laticaudata
GAAGTTATGGGAGCTTTGTCACTTGAGACTTTCAAGAAGAGATTGGACTGCCATCTGTCAGAAATGGTGTAGGGTCTCCTGCTTTTCGGGGGTTGGACTAGATGACCTACAAGGTCCCTTCCAACTCTGATTGTCTTGTTATCTGTTATATTGTAATCCCTTCCCCTGCAATCTCTCTCCACTTTAGGAGATTAAGAGAGAGAAAAAAGCAGGCATGGCTGGCTGGGGAATTCTGGGAGTTGAAGTCTACAAGTCTTAAAGTTGCCAAGTTTTGGGAACCCTGTTCCACAGTATTAATATATAATAATATAATATTAATATGGCTGTTTTTTCACACTTATGACTATGGCAGCATCTTCATGCTCACATGATCAGAATTTTGATGCTTGGCAACTGACTCGTATTTATGACGGTGGCAAGCGATTCCACTTTTCTGACCTTCTGACCAGCATAAGCGCACAAGCGTGCCTATCGTCCCTATTGTCCCCAATTTTTCGGACCCATTTCCTGTATTTATACTTACATTCATTATCTTGTAAGCTATTGACAAATAAAATAAATAAATAAAATCAACAGGGAAGCCAGATTCACTGAACAGCCCTGTTCCTAACTTAACAATTGCAGGGATTCACATAACAACGGTGGCAAGAATGGTTGTAAAATGGGGGGAAATTCACTTAACTGTTGGCATAGCAACAGAAATTTTGGGCTCAGTTGTGGTTGTAAGTCTTCCTGTACAGAAGTGGTCTTCAGCAGGTTCTGACCAGTTCTGGAGAACCGGTAGCAGAAATTTTGAATAGTTTGGAGAACCGGCCAATCCCACCTCTGACTGGCCCCACCAACCCCATCTATTCTCCGCCTCCCATTGAGTCCCAGATGATTGGCTGGGTCTTCTTTGGTTGCCCTGCACAGGAGAATGGAGCTGGAAAGCAGGTTAGTAGGGTGGGGAGGGAATGGAGATTTTGCAGTCACCTTTCCCTGCCATGCCCACCAAGCCAAACTACACCTGCCAAGCCAAGCCACACCCACAAAACTAGTAGTAAACAAAAAATTGAATCCCACCACTGTTCCTGTGATGTTTCCTAAGTTCTTTGACATATGCAGGCTGCAAGGTTGCTCCCATAGAAACTGTAACCAGATGGTCAGGCATGTCTAGAACACAAAGACGCGGCCTTCTCATACCCGGGTCCTTAAGATGTGTAGACTTCAGGTTCTAGACTCTTCAACGAGTTGGGATTTTAGGCCCTGGCGTTCCCATGGCTCTGGAACATCGCTCTACATCACCGTTTCTCAATCGGAGCAACTATAAGAGGGATGGAACCCGAGTCCCAGAATTCCTACTGGCTGGTGAAGTCCATCTTAACGTTGAGGTTGAGAAATGCTGTTCTAGGTCAAAGGGCCAGGCCTGAAGCCATTGCATTTTCAGAAACTTAATGCCCTGTACCATGTGTTGCTCCACTTAATTCAGGATCAAGTACTTTAATGCACCCAACAGAATACAGTGTGTCTTTATTGCTGATCTGGGGTCTACAGCCCATGAGCTTTGCCTATGGCTAACTGCTAGCTTGGCCTCAAAAAGGGCTGACAGAACAATACAAAGTGCAAAAGAGTTTATTTGTGTTGGAAATTTAATGAAACCAATTACTAAGCAAGTCAAATCTCAACCCAGCAGCAGCTAGTCAGGCTAATCTGGTCCAGCCTCTCAAATTTTGCAAATAAGGAAAAGAACCTTGACAAAAATATGCAACAGCCATTATGGCACGTAAACAAACAGTGTTGAAATGTGTCTAAGTCTTAGCAATCAAGAGCATATTCGGAAGTAACTCGGGTACAAATCAGGAACAGTTGATAAACCAAAAGTTGTAATTTAAGGATTATCTGTATATAAAATGGGTCAATTTTTAGGGTTAAGATATTTTCCCATCAGTGACTAGGTTGTTCTGAACAAGGCTTATTTTAAAAACAAGTCTTATTTTATTGCAATGCTGGGAGTTGTTTTCATTCCCAGCTGGTAATGAATCTCAACCAGTCCCTCAAGATAAGCACCCACCTTTCTTCCCTGTGAAGTGTTGCCAATAACAGAAGTGTCCAATGAACTAGGAAAAAAAAGACCAGCTGAAGTACAAAGAGCTTCAAGAATGAATCTGAACCGAATGAATAACTTTTTTTCCTGCAAAGGTTTTGTCATCTTGGCCTGTCCCGTATACCTTATTGGAGAGGCAATTACCTCCAAGCCTTACTCCTGAGTTGCCCCTTTTGTCTCAGCTGCTCTCGCCTTTTCGCAGCTCTGTGCACATGCACGATGGGAACAGGCTCCCATGGATCCTCTGCCTTGCTGCTACCAGACTCTGGAGGCTCTGGAGTCAGCACACAACTCCTAGATGGTCTTAGCCTCATCTCTGCATTGGACGCAAGACCCTCGTCCGAATCCTCTCCAGGCTCCCAGACTGATCCCCTTTCTTCCTCACTATTCAATTCCACTGCCATCTGCATGGGCTGCTGGGGAACCACAACATAGGCAGAGTTGAATTAATCCAGAACACGATAGAATCTGCTGTGGATTAATGCAACCCCCAGTTGATAATTGGCTGGATCAGCTAAGTCATTTTTGCTGTTGACTCGATATGCTAACCCATCCCTGACCTAAATGTGAAAACAGACCTTCTGTTTTTAAAGCTGGCTGAGACGCCCATCAGTTTTATCTCTCAGTACTAGTTATAACCCTAAGCCCCTGATGTCTATCACCAACATTTAGAGTACTGTCTTATGAAACTGAGTATAGATTTGTGGCTGGTTTTAATTCCATTTAATTTTTGCACTTTCTAGCTGTCTGCACAAGATATGTTTCACCATCCGGTTCCATCCATATATGCTAAACCTGATCAGTGTTAGGTTCAACTAATTTCTTTCTTGTCGGTTTTTGTGGGTTTTTTGTAATGTTTCCTTACTGTAGATGCTGGGTTTTATTTTTAATGAATCAAAATTGCTCCAGCTGAATTGCAACCAGTTTGCAGCTGCTTACAGGAGACACAGAGGACGAAAATTGATTCTTAACCTGCAAAATACCATTCTGCACCAAGGTTTCACCCTTCCCTTGAACTCTGGAGGCAGCAGTATTTCCATTCTATTCTTCCTCTATATATAAAAAAAAAACACCAGGAAATCCTGGGGAGTTATAAGATAAAAAGCACCCTGAACTTCACAGCTCAGAGGGAGGTTTAACTGTTGACTAATTTTCCTTCTTTCAATCAGCCTACAGCTCCACAATGCACACCTCTATTTATTGAAAAGTTCTTGTGAAGGTGCCTTTGTATGCAATAATCTTTAAGAGCTTATCTTGTTCCTGTGCAGGCCATTCTAACTCCCTTCTAGGGTATGGAAAAGCCTTAATTTGCCTCAAGCAACATTAAAATGTTCTGCTTCTGTGTTTGAACTTAGATTGGCTTCTCAAGAGGCCACCTCCTCACTAGCATCATCCTTAGGTGTGTGTTTGCATCTTTTGTCTAAGACACACGATTATCCAAAGGCAGGCATGTGGATGTTACAGATTTTTAGAACTTTATTTTAAAATAAAGTTTATTTTATTATTATTAGGTTTTTAAAATCCTGCTTTTATTATTGGAATGGAATGAAATGGAATATTTGTGAAAATCAAGACAAAAGCAAGCGATTCCTATAGGCAGTCTCTTTTGCTTGACTGTCCCTCCATCCTTGTGAAACAGAGAGACTGAAGAGGAAGAGACTTCAAGAGAGTAAGCTATTTGCTGTTCCGCATATTGAAAGTAATTCAACTTCACCACCAGCAGGGCAAGGTCAGGCAAAGGTAAGGCTGCCTACCGAAACTGTTTCTTTTCCCTTCCCCGCTCCTCATTGCAGAGTGGAGAGAAAGGGATTTCAAGAGAGTAATCCATTTGCATGGTACACCAGTGGCTCCCCACCCTGGACTGCATAGCATGATTGCATTTTCTGCTGATGAGCAGAATAGAGAGAAAACAGGCGTTTGAGGTTTCCAAAGAGCAAGGGAGTGGTTTCAAGGCAAACAAAAGCTGAAGGTATAAAAATGGTGTGTGTGTATGTATGTGTGTGTTTGTATGTGTGTGAGGGGAGAGGAAGAGATGCAGTTCCAGTCTTCTTTTTGCACTCTTAATGAAAAGATGCCATAAAAGATGAAAAGGGGCCTCAACGAAATGGCTGCATGTTGAAGTCACACATAATCCAGGAATAAAAATAATAAAGGTTTCCTTGGTCCAATTGCTCATCTCTGTTTCTTGGCTGAGGGAACCAGCATTGTCCGAAGGCATTTTCCATAGTCCTGTGACCAATGTGACTATACGCCAGAGGCTCACAGAATGCTGTTTCCTTCCCATCCAAGTGGTGCCTATTTATCTGCTTGCATTTGCATGCTTTCGAATTGCTAAATTCGAAACCAGGAGCTGGAGCAGGGAAGGAGCAGGGAACGGGAACTCACCTCTGGGTCTCAAACACTGAAAAGTTCAGTGTCTTTAACCGCTGAGCCATTGCACCCCATAGTCCAGGAAAAGAACCCCCAAAAAGGAAAAGAAAGCAAAACATCTCCTTTTCTTTGCCCAGACACATGTCTATAATTAATAATCTGAAACGTACCAAGCACAAACAGAACACTTCCTACTCAGGATTGCAAAACCATCAAGTGGAAACATAATATGCTCATGTAATCAGCAGCAGGGGGTAAGGTTCTTTTCCAAAGAATTCCAAATGCTTTGCTGGTTTCCAGAAGTAACCAACGAGGATGTACTTAATAAACGGTACTCAGAAGTTTAGACAGAGTTCAAAAAGAAAAGAAAAAGATCTAGAGATAACATGATACAAAAGCTCTGGAAGGAACAGCGCATTTCACAAAGAGCCCCAAGGTGGTTCTGCCTGTCCTTCCATTAATCCCACTCCAGAACACCGATTCACAAACTGAAAATATTTTTGCAAATACCTTAAGGCTCACATCTTATCCATTGCTCTTCAACTTTATGCTAATCCCAGGGAGAATAGAAACCAGACTGAATCTGTAAAGAGATCTCTTGGTTTGCAGCCAACAGCATGGATTCCTGAAGTTTTCAAGGTTTGCAAGAACAAAATTATTTGAGAACTATGTTATTTGCTACATCGTAAAATGAAGGAAACTTGGCCAAGTAAATTTCAAGCTCTACCAAGACTTTCTGGAGTGATTTGTTTTTTGTTTGGTGTGTAATTTCTTTTCTTTCTTTTTTGAAAGGATTTCAGCCTCTCGAAATGAAACAAGAATTTTGCTTATTGAAGGATGAACAATAATATTTTCCTGGGAAGCCTTTCACTTAGTGTTATGTTGGGGAAAACACCTAGCATTTTTTTTTACCATTTCTCATTGAAACTGATGAAACATAGATGTCTTTAAAGTCCTTGGAAAGGAGATGAGAACATTGGTGACCTTCTCTGGAGTGTTGTTGCATTCATTGACTGATGAGGTAGGCAAGGGGTCCATGTGAATATTCTGTTTTCTGTTTGATCAACTTAATTTAACCCCCAGTAGGCTTCCTCTCTTTCTGTACAGTCACTATGAAGACATCAGATAGGATTCAACCACTGATGATTTTTTCCTTCTCTTTCTCCTCATACTATATCCATCTTCGGATGTTAGCGATCATGTTGGCAATCCTATTTTTATCAACAGCCGCATGAAAAAGTGCTGCTGAGTTTTATCCAAACTCGTCCTTTAGATTTTGATGTTCTTTTTCTGCCTGGACCTCATTTGTCTTCAATCTTTCTTTGGAGGATTAAATGAAGTATATGCCATATTTTTCTGGGTGTTTCATCACATGTCCAAAATATCCTAACCTTTGCTTTTTTTATGGATTTGATGATTTCTCTTGGCTTTCCCAGGTGGCTTATCACCTCCTCATTTCTGATTTTGTCAAGCCAACTTATATGTAACAGCCGCCTTAAATCCACATTCCAAATGCTTCTACTCTCTTCAAGTGGCTTTCTGTCAGAGACCAACTCTCCATTCCATGTTTTCCCTGCTTAAGGAAAATTAAATCAAAACTGGAAAAGTGAAGAGATACCTACTGATGAGAATGAGATCAGGAAAATATTATAAATAGGTTAACACTTGCAATCAAAGAGAGGAAACAAACTGAATATTATATGAGATGGGAATTATTTTGTTGAGGGTTAGAGAATAAATATGAAAGTTAGAAGCAAAAGAAGATTTGTGAAATATAGAAAATATGTTAACAGAATTAAGTTAAGATGAGGATTGCTATAATAATCAGATATATTATGTATATCAGTATTAAGTTAAGCATAGTGAATTAATACTAATATAATGAATATGGCTAATAATTGTTATTGCACAAGATAGTTGTACCTAAATGACACACTGTTTAATGGAAAATGGATTGTTTGTATTAAAAATAAAATGAAAAATTTACAAAAAGAAAAAAAGAAAATCAAATCAAAGCATGAGATTATCTACATAGTCACCAGGATTTTGATCTTGACTTGATGGCTCTTTACCTTTTAACCTGGAAGAATATTCCATAGTTGATCAAGACTATTGTTCCAGGAAGTGGGATATAGAAGGAGGAAAGCCAGATTACCATTGCAAGTTTAGAAAATAATAAGCAGTGGAAATAATTTACCAAAGGAAGTTTGGAGCTTCCTTCACTGCAAAAGTTCAAGCAGAGGCAAGACAAACATCTGTCCTGGATGATTTAATTTGGATTCTTGCGCTGAATAAGAAGACCAGGCTCAACTTCTTCAATGTCTCTCTCCAGTACTCAGGTTATACACCTTTCACATTAACTTTTGCAATTGCCACAGCCTGCAAGTAACTCTCTTCAAGGTCAAAATCCTACGTAAATTTTATTTACTTTTGTCTTCCCCTTCGACTAAGAGGCGATGATCTTATGGGCAGAGTACACTTTCTATCCCAATTGTGGAAAATAAGATCCTTTAAAAATACATCCACTGCCTTACAAGTTTGTGAAAGGCATAAGCCTCAGGAGTCACAAGGGAAATATAGGAGCCGTACTAGACTCGAGGCATTAGAAGCTGGTCAAAGAGATGAGATATGACAACCATCTTTAGGCAAAGCAAAAATAGAACCAGAAGAGTGATTATCGAAGGAGTCATGGTCAACTTTCACCCCATGGTTAGCGGGGGCCCCAGATAATATCTTTGGGGTAAGACATCTTGACATGTCGCAATCAATGATCTTGGCTGCCTTTCGATTGGCAGCATTAGAAGCATTTTTGTCCCTTTAGTGGTCTTTCAAGGAAAATAAAAGTTTTTTCCAAGTTGGGGTCCATTTTTAGTGTTTTCCTGGAAACATCCAGGAAACTTCCATGTCTTCTTCCTGAATTTTAAAAAAAATGTCCTGTGCTAGAAGGACTAGGCGAGACATGATAGTCAGCTATCTCAGGGGCTGCCCCAAAGAAGAGGGAGTCAAGCTATTCTCCAAAACACCAGAAGGCAGGACAAGAAGCAACAAATGGAAACTAATCAAGGAGAGAAGCAACCTAGAACTAAGGAGAAATTTCCCAGCAGTGAGAACAATTAATCAGTGGAACAACTTGCCTCCAGAAGTTGTGAATGCTCCAACACTGGAAGTCTTTAAGAAGAGATTGGATAACAAGGTGTCTGAAGTAGTGTAGGGTTTCCTGCCTAAGCAGGAGGTTGAACTAGAAGACCTCCAAGGTCTCTTCTCTTCTCTTCTCTTCTCTTCTCTTCTCTTCTCTTCTCTTCCCTTCCCTTCCCTTCCCTTCTCTTCTCTCTTCTCTTCCCTTCCCTTCCCTTCCTTTCCCTTCTCTTCCCTTTCCTTCCCTTCCCTTCTATTCTATTCTAAAGTTCTAGGATTACCACTAACTTCATAGATACTCTAATACAGAACAATCAATGCTACTAATTTTTACAGGACTTGGCATTGAGAATTGTTGCTGATCTTTCATTTTATTTTCACATGACTAATAAAATTTTGACCATATATGTAGAAGGAGGAGTAGGAGATTTTCAAAATATCATAACATTTCCTACAGAGACATATATTGCAGGTTCTACTAGAAGATAGATCAGACCAAGAAATCAACTCCACAGCTAGGCAAAAAGTACAGATAGGCCTCAACTTTCAACCATTTGCTTACTGACCATCTGAAGTTACAATGGCACTGAAAAAAAGACCATTTTTCACACTTACGACATCACAGCAATCTCCGTGGTCATGTGGTCAAATTTCAGATGCTTGGCAACTGACTCATATTTATGATGGTTGCTCACCTGTTAGTAACTCCACAGCTGCAGTGTTTCATTTAACAACAGTGGTAAGAAAGGTTGTAAAATGGGGCTAAATTCATTCAAACAAGTATCTTGCTTTGTAAGAGACATTTTGGCCTGAACTGTGGTTGTAAGTCAAGGATTACCTGTACTTTACTTGGACCTTTCCTTTATTTGGAGGAAAAGAACAGTGCTAAAATCCAAGAATCTATTTTCAAAATGGGGTGAAGCCAATTTTGAAACCACTCTGAAGTCACCTGCCTGGGATGTTTTAATTTGGGTTTCTTCACTGGGCCAGAAATTGAACTCAATTGCCCAACCAACCTCTTCTGAATTCATAATTCTTTGATGCCTGTTTTACTTGACATTAACAAACATGGTTCCTTGGTGGTGGAGTAGTTAGATATTCATTTTGAAGTGGAAAACACAAGAGTCATGTCAAAAAATTTAACACACAGTCTTTGCCCATGAGTGCAGTGTAAGCTCCATCTCTTTTGGGTTCCCCCAGTCACCTCAAAATATGTTAAGTCACATCCCTGGCTGCCCAAAGATCCTCCCAATCCTCACGTTGGCCCATAGTGTAGTTGGTGAGCTTTCTGCTTGGTGTCTTTTGTAAGTCTAACTGTTGTGGTTTGCAAGTCCCAGCTTAGGGCTTAATGCGACTTACTAAATAAATCATGAGCAAACAAACATCAGCTTAATGAGATGTAAACATCTCGGTTTATGTGTGTCTAAACAGCTGATATCTCAGCTGGTCATCCGCCAGAGTACACAAGGAAACCAACATGATGTAAACAGGAGCAGTCCGCGATGTGGGGTATTTTTTGTTTTAGGTAGTGATTACGGACGTTGCTATGGTAATTATGAATAGATTTTTGTCAGATTGCATCATTTTCTGGGAGTATTTAGAATAGAATAACAGAGTTGGAAGGGACCTTGGAGGTTTTCTAGTCCAACCCTCTGTTTAGGCAGGAAACCCTATAGCATTGCAAACAAATGATTGTCCAATCTCTTCTTAAAACCTTCCGGTGTTGGAGCATCCACAACTTCTGGAGGAAAGTTGTTCCACTGATTAATTGTTCTCACTGTCAGGAAATTTCTCCTGAGAAATTTCTCTCCTTGATTAGCTTCCATCCTTTGCTGCTTCTTGACCTGCCTTCAGGTGCCTTGGGGAATAGCTTGACTTCCTCTTCTTTGGGGCAGCCCTTCAAATATTTGAATACTGCTATCATGTACCACCCCCCCAGTCCTTCTTTTCATCAAACTAGGCATACCCAATTCCTGCAAGTATTCTTTATATGTTTTAGCCTCCAGTCCCCTAATCATCTGTGTTGCTCTTCTCTGTACTTTTTCTAGAGTCTCAACATATTTTTGACATCGGGGTGACCAAAACTGGATGATAGTCATGATAGTCATAAGTGTGAAGATCGGTCTTAAGTCATGCTTGTCAGTGCCATCATAATTTTGGAACGATGGCTGAATTAATGATTGGAAGTCGAGGGCGACCTGCATAGTGATTGTTCTGATCCAGCTCCTCCCTCTCCCTCCCTCCCTCCCTCCCTTTCTCTCTCTGACAATTCCATTCTGTTTTCCCCCTCGGAGCTCTCAGGTTGCCTTGATGCTGACGCTGATTCCCACACCTCCTCCTCCTCCTCCTCCTCCTCTGATTTGGCTGCTGGGGGGTGGGGGGGCGGCACCTGACAGGTCATAACACGTTCACTTACAAGTCTGTCCGGCTGGGAGAAGAATAGTTGTGTGCCACATCTATTCATGTCCGCCCCCTGGCTTTTTTCCCCAGAGCTAGGGTGGGGCTTTGCTAACAGCGATGGCTCATCCTTCCCAAGGACCGGCCCATAGATTTCCACTCCTCTCCTCTCCTCTGCCTTCTGTGCATCCTCGCCTCAGGCACTGGACCCAGCTGTTCCTCCTCTTCCTCATCAGCCACCTCCAGACCTGGGGGCTGTTGACTCTCCATCTGAGGGCTGATGGACGGCCCAGATTCCGCCTCTCTCTCTCTCTCTCTCTCTCTCTGCCAGCTCCATTCACTCTTCCCCCTCGGAGCTTCAGGTTGCCTGGATGCTGATCCTGATTCCCACACCTCCTCCTCTTCCTCTGATTTGGTTGCTGGAGGGGCTGATGGCTGATAGACCACAACAATGCTCCTTACTTATTTCCCCTCAATAAATATTGGGATCGGATCTTCTGCCAAAAAAAGCACAACCTCAGGTCTGCCCCAATATCTGCAGCAATATCTGCTCCTTTTAATTGTTTTGACCCTAATTTCTGCAGTGTGCACCAAAAGCTTCCAGCAATTTGAAGAAGAAAAAAGAACCCCAAAGAAACATATCGCTATGTTAGAACTCAAACTTGTGTTCTCTCAAGTCTGAAATAAAATAATACAGTTAATCCTGGACTTACAACAGTTCATTTAGCGATTGTTCGAAATTACAACGACACTGAAAAAAGTGACTTAATGACTGTTTTCCCCACATTTTAATCAAAATTCAGATGCTTGGAAACTGACTCATATTTATAACAGTTGCATTTTGCGACCTTCTGACAAACAAAGTCAAGAGAAAAGCCAGGTGTCCCTCAACAACCTTACTACTAACTTAACTGCAGAGATTCACTTAACAACAGTGGCAAGAAAAGGTCCTAAAATGGGGCAAAACTCACTGAACAAATGTTTCAATTAGCAACATAAATTTGGGGCTCAATTGTGGTCATACGTTACCTGTATACATGCTACAGAATCACTTATGATTTGCCTGTTGTTCTACTTGCAAACTGTAATTACTCAACAGAGTGAAGGCTTCCTGTTTTATTCTTAACTTTCCTGCTTAAACACGAAGGAAAGAAAATTGGCCCCCAGGTGACTGTAAACTTATTGGCTGAATTTATCCCTGGCTCTATTTTTATCAAGACAAAAGAAGCTTCAAATACTTTGCCAAGTTGTTTAAATCAGAGTTTCCCAGATCTGGAAAAATGTCACAGCACTGGGTAAAAGTGGTTTAGGGCACAAAAACACACAAGTCCCTGACTCAATCAGAGCGAGAACATTTAAATAGACTTTAAATGTTTTGCCTACATGGAAGAGAAGAAAAAAGACTTCTTGATAGGTAATGAAGGAAAAAGTTTGGGGTGCACTGACTTAATTCCTGCAGGATTGTCTACCAGCCTCGATTTAAATTTTAATGGTTTTCTATTTATCTTTTTTTTATGATTTGTATTACGCCCAGAGTTGCCTTATTGGGGAGACAGGGTGGCTTGGAAATTTAATAAATACATAAAAAATAAATAAACCTCTGAGCCTCCCTTCCACCGTGCAAAAGAATACATCTTTGAACAGTTCTCTTTTCTCTCTGTGTATGCTTTACACCTTTTTTGTGCTCAACCCCACAACAAGAGGACTGTCCCTAAAACCCCATCCTCTTTCTAAAACCTAGTTCATTTATTTTCATCTTTATTCCTTGGCTGCTGCTTCATTTCTGGAGATGCTAATCAGATCCTCGCTGCTGCTCCATTCTTTTCAGCTCCAGAGAATTAAATTTTTCTTTTGCTCACTAGCCCAGCTAAAACCTTTTGCGTTTTCTCTCCCTGCTGCAGAGCTGTGTGTTGAGTAAGAGGAGATTTAGGAAATTACGAGCATTTCAATGTCCAAACACTAATGAAGTTGGGTGTTGTGCAACGCCATTGCTGGGGGAAAATTTTCTTCTAGAATAGAATAGAATTCTTTATTGGCCAAGTGTGATTGGACACACAAGGAATTTGTCTTGGTGCAGATGCTCTCAGTGTCCATAAAAGAAAAGATACATTCATCAAGAGTCAAGAATCATCAGGAACAACACTTAATAATAGTCATCGAGTACAAATAAGCAATCAAATCATACTAGGAAACAGTCAATATAAATTGTAAGGATACAAGCGACAAAGTTACAGTCATAGTCACAAGTGGGAGGGGATGGGTGATAAGGAGTGATGAGAAGATTAGTAGTAATAACAGTGCAGACTTTGTCAATAGTTGGACAGTGTTGAGGGAATTATTTGTGTAGCAGAGTGATGGTGTTCCGGGAAAAACTGTCCTTGTGTCTAGTTGTTCTGGTGTGCAATGCTGTCTAGCGTCGTGTTGAGGGAAGGAGTTGAAACAGTTTATGTCCGGGATGTGATGCAATGCCTCCCCAATTTCAAAAACCAAGGATGCATCAGCCAAGCTCCTTCAAGATGATAGGAGCCTCATCTATGATTTTTCTAAGGCAGACCTGAGTATTTTATGCCCCACCCCCCAGGCCCCATCTGGCCTTTTGGCTGTCCTTATCTGGCCTGGGTGAGATCAACTGGAAATTAGAAATTGACTGCAAATAAGATGTAATGATATGTATTCTTACCAATAGCAGCTCAGCCAAACTGTATAATTTATTGTTTTTAATAATTCCACCATCAAATGTGGCCCCTTGGGAAAATGAATGGCCCACCCCTGCTCTAAGGGGATACAGGTTGAGTAAGGTGAAGTTAGATAATGGACTTATTCTGAGAATGGCTTGTTTTTCTCTACCTAAAATGCAGCTTCATACATTAAATCATCAATTAGGCATGGTTCATGAGCTAGCCATTTTATCCATTTTTTAGCAATGTGTTTTTCCAGTTCAGGAACTGTCCATTTTCAAGCAAGCCAATGCTAAAAAGTTTGAAATGAGCATCCATTAAAAATGTAATCCATTCTCGTGTTATGTTTGTCACTGTCTCTTCTGCTCCGTTATTTAAGATCCTCATTTTTATCCAGTTAAGGCTCCTACTGATTAGTCAGGACAGGGCATTGTGGGAATTTTGATCAGTTCATGGGCATTGGGAGAATTTTCCATGTATTTAAAGCATATAAGAGAACAGGTGAGAGAATGGGAGGAAAGGACACTATTGTTACTAAGAGGGAAAGCAATCTGAAATGGAGACCAACTTTCATGAAAATAAGTTTTCTTCATTCAGGGAAAAAGCAGGACAGAAGAGAAGAGAAGACAAGAGAGGAGAGGAGAGAAGAGATTCCTTATTAGCCAAGTGTCATTGGACACACAAGGGATTTGTCTCCAGTGCATAAGCTCTCAGTGTACATACAAACAACAAATATAATCATAATGATGATGCCAATGAGAGAAGATAATAGGAAAGATGAGAAGGATAATAGGTATATAACCCTACTGCATGGATGGAAATCCTTAGGCACAAGACAGTGCTGTGGGAATTAGGTGTTTAGCAGAGTGATGGCATGGGGGAAGAAACTGTCCTTGTGTCTAGTTGTTTTGGCATCCTGAGGGGAGGAGTTGAAATAGTCCATGATGTGAGGGGTCTGTAGATACTTTCTCAGCCCTCTTTCTGACCAGTATATACGGTAGAGTCTCAATGAAAGGCAGGGTACCTTTATTTCTCACTCTCTCCCCCCACCCCATTTACCTCTGATTCCAGCACAAGGTCCTTTGCTAAATGAGCACCAAACATTCCAGCCATGCCTTCATGGCCAACGCAGAATAGATTCTAAAGTCAGCATTCACATAGGGAGATCTTACTCCTTCCTGGCTGTTGCTAAGACCGTACTCACTCAGGGAAGAGAGGTGGTTAGGCATACAGGGAGCTGTAATCCCATATGATTTGGAAATGATATAAATACAGGGAGTCCTCGACTTACAACTGTTCATTTAGTGACCATTGAAAAAATAGACACGAACGTTTTTCGTACTTATGATTGTAAGCAGCATCTCCAGGGTCACATGACTAAAATTCAGACACTTGGCAATTGACATGTATTTATGACAGTTGTGCTATTCCAGGGTCATGCGATCACCTTTTGCAACCACCCCAGCCTGCTTCTGATAAGCAAAGTCATTGGGGAAGCCAGATTTGCTTAATGACCAAACTCAACTCAACTCAACTCAACCCAACCCAACCCAACTTAACTCAATGGAACTAAACTAAACTAAACTAAACTAAACTAAACTAAACTAAACTAAACTAAACTAAACTAAACCAAACCAAACCAAACCAAACCAAACTAAACTGAACAACTGCCATGATTAATTTAACTGTGGCAAGAAAAATAAAATTCACTTATCAACTGTCTTACTTAGCAATGGAAATTTTGGGCTCAACTCTGGTTGTAAGTCAAGGACTCCCGTAGCATAAAATGAGTTTTGCATCCTACCTGTCCACCTGGACTTCAACATCTCTCATTCCCATCTTGGCTTCAGCATTGCCATTGAGTTCCTTGCTGTTGCCCTTCAGAAGATCCAGAACGGGTTCAATCTCCTTGAGCAGTTCACTGTTCTCAACACTGCCGTTCAGGCAATGGTCAGGAATATCCTGGTTTCCTTTCAGAGGGTCCTTGGCCACGTTGGTGGCTACCATGCCATTAATGTGCACCAGGTTTTCTTCCCCTTGCCCATTCTCCCGGTTACACCGGGAGCTGACCGAGCCCCCCATGCTGCGTTCTTCCCCCTGTTGCTTCTCTTTGGTGCGGATGCTTGGAGCAGATGCCTGATCGCCTACTATTGGTGTCCCACACAGAGGTCTGGTGACACGGATGGTTTTTGGTGTCCCGTCTCCAGTGAAAGTTGTCTCTAGGTGAGTGGTGAAGCCCTCGGGGCCTCTTAAGATGAGAACAACGTAAGTTTCCGAAGCGATGCTTCTAAGGACTCCTAAGGCTGTGTCATAGTTCATGTCAACCAGGGGCTTCCCATTGACCGCTAGGATAATATCTCCCGACTGAATAAGGCCACTTTGTTCTGCTGCCCCTCCTCGGATCAAGTCAGAGATGATTACAGGTGGCTTGTTGACTCGTTCCTTCACCAGGAACCCGAGGCCACCCACCTTCCGTTTGAAAAGCTTCACCGAGATTACATTTGGCTGAATCTGTTGGACACTGAATACATTCTCTTCCATTGTAGTCCTGAAATCGTCCAGCCTTCAAGATCAGGATCTCACACAGTGTAGAGATGGACCCTCAGTAAGTCCACACCTGAGCCACCAACCTCTGATGATCAAGAGAGAGAAAGAGCGCAAGGCTTTGTATCTGTTTGCAAGCTGGGGAAAAGACGGCCTTCTTTGGGGAGCTTCACCTCTTGATAAAAGATAAATTCTTAGGTCATGCAGCCATCTCTGCAGATCTGGCCCAGATCATTCCCTAGAAGGCAACAAAGCCATCCCTCCTACATGAAGTGAATGGATAACTACGTCAAACATCTTCTGGCTCAACAGATGGATGAAGAAGACGTTACTCGCCAAGCATTCTTCGGTGTCTGGGGACATGGGATTGGCTTCACATCATCTTTACCTACAGAGAGAGGGTGGGAGGAAGAGACAGAAAAATAAAAATATCAGACTGGCTAAGACATTGGAGGTGGGCAAAACATACTAAACCAAGAATATCTAACACAGCAGAGCAGAATGCATTGTGAGGCTGTTGTAAGTCACAAGTTTGTGGTGAAGTAATAGAATAGAATTCTTTATTGGCCAAGTGTGATTGGATACACAAGGAATTTGTTTTTGGTACATTTGCTCTCAGTGTACATAAAGGAGAAATAAAATACATTCATCATGATACAACACTAAGTGAAGAGTCATAAGTTACTAATAAGCAATCAAATCATACAAGGAAACAAATAAACAATATAAATTGTAAAAATACAAGCTATATAGATATAGTCATAAGTGGGAAGAGATAGGTACTAGGATGAGAAGAAAAATAGCAATATAGTCTTAGTAAATAGTTTGACAGTATTGTGGGAATTAGTTGTTTAGTAAAGTGATGGCGTTCAGGGAAAAACTGTTCTTGTGCCTAGTTGTTCTGGTGTCCAGTGCCTATAGTATTGTTTTGAGGGTAGAAGTTGAAACAATTTATGTCCAGGATGTGAGGGGTCTGGAAATATTTTCACAGCCCTCTTTTTGACTCATGCAGCATACAGGTCTTCAATGGAAAGCAGGTTGGTAGCAATTGTTTTTTCTGCAGTCCTAATTATCCATTGAAGTCTGTGTCTGTCTTGTTTAGTTGCAGAGCCAAACCGGACATTTATAGAGGTGCAGATGACAGACTCAATAAGAAGTAAGAATAAGAATCAGTAAGTAAGTAAGTAAGTAAGACAGACTAAGAAGTAAGAAGACCTCATCCCCATGCAGTCTGTCTCTTGGTCCAAATTTATTTGTAGAGTTTATTTTTTTTAAATTTGCATAACTTTAATATTTTAAGTGTTTTTTCTATTTCTGTAAGCCTCCCTGAGTCATCTTCTAAGAAAGATGGGCAGCTTAAAATTTTAACAAACAAATAAAAAAAGTTGAGGACTCTGAACTCCAGTATTTTGGATAGGAGGCAAATGTTTCTCCTTGACTGCATTTCAGCCAGGTTTCACCACATGGAAAGGATTCAAAAATTTGTTATTTTTCATTTGAATAACATTGCTTATCATGGTTTTTTTTTTTTAGTATTTTTTAGGTCAATTATAAGCTTCTGAGGTCAGCTTTGTACGCTCAGTGGTGGGTATCAATAATTGTAATAAATAATAATTAGAATGAACCTTGGAAAATAACAGTGGGATTTCAATGCAAAAACCTTGTGAGCTAATTAGCAGGTACTGTATAACGAACAATAGGAAATCTGGGCAAACATAATGTTTGACTTAACAGAGGATGAGGTTATTAATTTTCACACTGAAAAGAAATGCACCAAGTTTGAGGCATGATTTGCTTTAGGGATATAATAACAGGTTGCTACATGGTAGAGGATTAGATTAAAAGAAAGTATTCTATTGACGAAAACAACCATGATTAAATCAGACTGTAGAGTAGAAAATGGTATAACAGAGTTGGACCTTGGAAGTCTTCTACTCCAACCCCCTCCTCAAGCAGGGGACCCTATTCCATGCCAGACGAATGGCCATCAAATCTCTTCTTGTTGGAGCATTCACAACTTCTGGAGGCAAGCTATTCCACTGGTTAATTGTTCTCACTGTCAGGAAATTTCTCTTTAAAATTCTAGGTTAGATTTTTCTTTGATAATCTTCTATCCATTGTCTTTCATCCTGGATGATACATTCCAATCTCTTACTCTAATTTATTGGTACGGGCCCTTGCTGAATGCAAAAAGCAGCAGATAAGCATCTAATTAGCTTAGATGAAAGTCAATATGTACAGCTTTTTAAGACCGTATGAGGCAAAGATGCTGAAGATGTCAAATTATACGGAGCTGCCAATCGGTATTGTCAACATATTTTGGAACAGAAAACCCTTCTGTGAAAGTTAAAGAGTAATATGATGAAGTCACCATTCTTGAACAAATGGGAAAGAGATTAGGGTGCTGTCCAGTGGCTGAATGTGAACAAGAAAAGGGAATAATACCATCGTAGGGAATACAAATAGCTCAGGATTAAATTGTTGGCTTCTTGGTATTCTCTGAGCTTGGTTGTTTTCCTGCAGATATTTTGCTATTAGGTTAGGCAATAACTAGCACTGATGATGTTACCAAGTTTGATAATGAAACGTCTGCAAGAAAACAACCAGACATAAGAGAACACCAAGGATTCCACAATCCTCCTCCTCTTGCAAACCTCACTCCCTTCTAGCTGTGATATGTCACCTAGTTGGGTAATGAAACATCTGCAAGAAAACAACAAAGGTCAGGGAGGACCAAGGACACTTCATTTCAACTCTGAGCAAGAGATGCTCTGCTATTCAACATCATCAGTGCATGGAAGGTGGTGAAACATCAGCCTGAAAATGACCAAGCTCAGAGGACACCAAAAATCCATCACAAAAACAGCTCTTGAACTGAGTCTCTCTATCTACAACATGAATTTAATTAGGAACTTCTCAAAAACCAAGAGCATTTTTTGGGGAAGAGAGAAACATGTGTTGGGTTGGATGCATTCTTTCTGCCATAAAGAAATTGTTGGAGCTCATCCCATCCACCTGTTCCTATGGAAGTTTCTTTCTTTTCCGTCTCAACTTACAAAAGAGGGGGGAGAGGAGAGGAGGGAGGGAGAAAGGGAGAGAAAGAGAGAGAAAGAAAGAAAGAAAGAAAGGGAGGGAGAGAGAGAGAGAGAGGGAGAGAGAGAGAGGGAGAGAAAGAGAGGGAAAGAGGGAGAGGGAGAGAATGAATAACTGTCCTCCTTCAAGGAAGTGTGTTTTTATCTACTCCCTAACAATAGATTGAGGCATATGGCCTCTTCTGAATAAAGAATCTTTCCTTGCCCATCGTTTTCCTGACATCTGCTTGGTTTAAAAAAGAGGGAGAGAGAGAGAAAGAAAGTTTTCTAGAAATCTGACATGTAATTGTCTCTAATTGGGCTGCATCATAAGCAAAAAGTGTTGATGGGCAAGTGTTTTTGATTTGTGACTGGTTCATTCCATCACTAGGCTGGCTGATCAGGAAGAATATCTGATTGATTTGCCCATTAATTGGAATTTTTAACAAGGCAGGTAGCAGGAATGGCCTTCACTCTGGGTTTGGGTACGCAGGACAAATTGGACCAACTATCTTGATGCCTATGGAAGGTGGCATCTGTTGGAGAGGATTGAAGTTGAAAACAGACTTGAAGGAAGAGGAAGGCTTTGGATTGTTGCAAACAGGATGATGGGATGGAATTCATTACAACATTCTTTCTCAACCTCAGCAACTTTAAGTGGTGTGCACTTCAACTCCCAGAATTCCCCAGCCAACATCACCAAAAAACAAAACCCTGAAACAGATTAAACATTGGACCAACAGGGCCAACCTGATAAAATATGGTTAAATTTATGAAGCCATAAAACAAAAGATAAATCAACAAATACATCAGAGGGGATTAAGACAAAAGATTTAAATAAAGGCCATTTTTCTATATTTAAAAAAAACAATAAAAGATAATGAAAAGACCAATAAACATAATAATAATTGTAATAAAGACTTTCAAATGTTTGTGCTTTGGAGAAGAGTGGAGAATGTTCTGGTTTTTGAGGAAGAGAGGTGAAATGAAAATTGCTGTAGCAATCATGTTTTAGTTTCCAAGGACAAAAATAACAAATATATACTTTTTAGGAGGATTTAATTAAAGTACAGTTTTTTTATGATATACGAAGTCTATGAATTGCTCTATCTTAAATCATGATATGATCCTAGTTTGTTTAAGGTAATCACCATAAGGAAAAAAAACCCCATGATTTCCCCCTATTTTGACATGGGGAAATATAGTTTTCTTAGACAAATGAAAGTTTGACTTGCAAGCTTGATCACATACCATCAGAAGTCACATATCTTATTAGTCATCGGTAAATTTACCTATAATTTATTCATTAAAAATAAGAGAGCAACTTGAATTTCCAGAAGAGATGTGATTCAAAACAGTTATTTTCTGATTGCTTTGCTGCAGTAAAGGTCAGACTGAATTCAACATTAACAGAACAACACAAGTTCAACACGAAATTGGCACCAGATAACTTGGACCATTTGTGGCAACGTAATGATTCTGAACTGATGACATGCTTAACTCCACCCCTGGCTCTGTCTGTTCTTCTACAGTGACTCTTCAAAATGTGAATTTGAAAAATGTTGGTTCACGTCTGACTAATGTTGACTGGTTTTGAGTAAAAGCTGGACAACTTTCCACCATCTGGATTACAGATTACTTCCAGATTTTGGAAGAGTTCTGTTTATCACGAAGTCCAGTTTGGACAGCCTGAAGTACTGGGTCTGAAGATAAGAGCACCATTTCTAGAATTGGTTGAAAGTGAGATTCAGGTAAATCCCATGTGTGAAATAGACATTGGCAAATTTGATGCTCAATCAGTCTTCTATTTCCATATGAAAGAAGAAGCTGTCAACGTTTTAAAAAATTGCTGACAGTTTCCATAAAGAACTGAAGCTCCAAACCATAAGACTGGATGATATTGTAGGAGGCATATAATTTTCTACCCTTCCTCAGTCAAATGTTCATTTAGACTCTAATAAGCAATTTTCGTTCTTTAAAAAATAGACTTTAATAAACCCACTGCACCTTTGCCAGTGATAGCATTCATCATACAATGCCCCAAAGGCATAAAAAATGGTTTAAACAATTAAAAATGTTCTTATCCGGTTTGATGAATGCCTTGTTGTATTGCTAGATGTTGCATCTAATCTTTTTTGGGGTTTTCTGATCCACTGCTGTGGTTTCTTTCATGAGAAAGAACAGTGAAAAAATGAAATTATTCACAGCAACAGGAATAACAACTGAGAATAGGCATGAGGATCAGATTTCACATTTGAAATCTTGGTGGTTTGCAAATCAGAATTTATAACTTAACGTCTGGTCCATCCCAACTGCAGCTTATTAAAGAAAACAAAATGACTTCGCACAAAATGAAAACCAAATTTATATTGTACACAATTCATACAAGACAAACTGCCGTGGCAGCTGTGAGTCATATATATGCTCCTGGTCAGCAGTGACAACTATTAGCTAGGTGGCAATTAATTAATGTTTGCAGTTAGCATTCACCACTTCCACTTATTTCACATAACTCTCCAGTTGCAAGCAAGTTTTAACAGGAAGGAAGGAAGGAAGGAAGGAAGGAAGGAAGGAAGGAAGGAAGGAAGGAAGGAAGGAAGGTGCTGGTACNAGTTTTAACAGGAAGGAAGGAAGGAAGGAAGGAAGGAAGGAAGGAAGGAAGGAAGGAAGGAAGGAAGGAAGATGCTGGTACTCTGTAATATTTCAGGTGGAGATTAAAAAAAAAGTTTTTTAATTCTAGGATTTAAAAAATGGAACCAGTAAAAAAATATCAACTTTTTTAAAAAATGGCACTTAAACTTTTTTAAAGTGCTCCCAACTTTTCACACAATCACTTTAGTTCCTTGACCTTCTTTTGAAACAACTACATGAAGCAACTGGATTGCATCAGATATTTTTACTCCTGAAAAAAATTGTTAGTCTTCCTGTTAGGACAAGGAAAAAAAATGAGCACATACTGAAATGGTGATTGTGGGGCAGAACTGAGCTGGAGCACTAGGTTAGTTGACTATTCTTCTTAACTGAATGGAAGAAAAAAAAACCTAGGTTCACACATTGCCTTAAACCAGGAGTCTCCAAACTGGGCAACTTTAAGACTTGTGGACTTCAACTCCTGGAATTCTGGGAGTTGAAATCCACAAGTCTTAGAATTTCCAAGTT
This sequence comes from Laticauda laticaudata, assembly GCA_004320025.1. Taxonomy (NCBI): domain Eukaryota; kingdom Metazoa; phylum Chordata; class Lepidosauria; order Squamata; family Elapidae; genus Laticauda; species Laticauda laticaudata. The sequence continues at coordinate 21,438 of BHFT01019104.1, forward strand.
TGGAGACCCCTGGGTTAAGCTGTGCTTGCTTTTAACCGTAGTTTATTGACCAAGCTGCAATGGCTGGATTTTTTCATGACCTAAGCTAAAATACCCTCTTTTGTATGCAGTGATGAATCCAGGCAAAAGTTCTTTCATTCATTGACTTGAAAGTTCTACAAACACTTCAGATGATTATTAAAAGAATGGCTGGGAAAGATGATGCAACTTATCAAGCTGGCTAAATGAATAGAATAGACTATAGAGTAACTGTAGAATAGAATGGAATAGAATAATGACAGAGATAATAAGAATAGAATAGAATAGAACTGAACAGAATAGAACAGAAGAGTTGGAAGGGACCCTGGAGGTCTTCTAGTCCAACCCCCTGCCCAGGCAGAAAACCCTACACCACTTCAGACAAATGGTTATCCAATCTCTTCTTAAAAACTTCCAGTGTTGGAGCAGCCACAACTCTGGAGACAAGTTATTCCATTGGTTAATTGTTCTACCTGCAATTAACTAATTTGACTAGGGAAAAAAATAATATCTGCATTTATGGCTGAAGGAAAACCCCTTATAGACATTTTAAGTGAAACAGGAAAAAATGCAGTTATGATTTATGCTTGTGATGATTCAGGAAAAAACCCAGATAACAGAAAAAAGTGACCTTTTTCTGTAATTGTAAATTAAGAAATAATTCATAAGGTATGCTTCCCCCACCCAAATAGCATTTGGTTTGATTTAATTTATTCTGGACAGAATTAAGTAGAGGCTGTTTTTAATTTCCTTTTCCTTCACCAAATGCTTTCATATATTATGAACAAACATCTTTAATGTACTGTGTTTATTCTGGAAATGAAAATTGTGAATTGATAGGGAGAAGGGGGTAAATGTACTAATTACCTTATGCTGCTCTTTACTCCATCACTCTGGGATTTTAAATGTTTTAACATGGGATTGAGACCCTCGCCAGGAATTAAGATCAACCCACAGCCCAACTCAAGTTCAAGCATTAGAATGTAAACAATTATAATGAATGGCCATTCAGGGAGCAAATTTTTACAACCACTTTGCAAGTTTGTAAAACAAAGGGCAGCTGAAATCAGATTGTAAGTGCCATCATGGTTTCACTTAGCAACTGCTACATTTAACAACCAAGTTACCAGTCCCCATTGTGACTGTTAAAAAAGAACGACCTGTATTTATTTGTTAGTGTAGAATAACTTGTGACTGTCTGGAACCAAATGCATATTCTGAGAAGGAACTGTAAAACCCTTAGTGGGATTCTCTTAATGCAGATGGTGAGCCTAGAACCACAAACTCGGCATACTTGATTCTGACAAGCAGCTCCAACACCATTTAACAGAATAGCAGAGTTGGAAGGGACCTTGGAGGTCTTCTAGTCCAACCACCTGCTTAGGCAGGAAACCCTACACCACTTCAGACAAATAGTTATCCAACATCTTTTAAAAAAACTTCCAGTGTTGGAGCAGCCACAACTTCTGGAGGCAAACTGATTAATTGTTCTAACTGTCAAGAGAATTTCTCCTTCGTTCTAAGTTGCTTCTCTCCTTGATTAGTTTCCATCCATTGTTCCTTGCCTGGCTTTCAGGTATTTTGGAGAGTATCTTGACTCCCTCTTCTTTGGGGCAGCCCCTCAAATATTTGAACACTGCTATCATGTCCCTCCTTGTCCTTCTTTTCATCAAAGTAGACATACCCAATTGCAGCAACCGTTTTTCATCTGTTTTAGCCTCCAGTCTCCCCATCATCTTGGTTGTTGTTCTCTGCACTCTTTCTAGAGTCTCAACATCTTTTTTTTCCATTGTGGCGACCAAAACAGATTGATGCATTCTGGATACAGTACTTGATGGGCTCCACTCTGGATTTCCCAGGCCTATGAGCAAAACGAGGTCTTTAGGATCTTGGGAAAGAGTGTCAAAGTGTGAGCCAATCTAATCTCCATGGGGCTGATGATCCAAAGGGAGGGAGCCACCATGGGGAAGGCTCTGTTTCTGGGTCCTGCTGGATGGAACTCCTTAGGGGAGGGGGACCTGCAATATTTGCTGCCTCCCCATTCTGGTGGGTCGGGTGGATGTAACCAGGAAGAGATGGTCCTTTAGGTAACTTGGACTTCTTTGCAAGTCTGACACTTGGAAATATACAGAAGACAACCCACAGATGTATCAACCTACCTCTCTCCCACCCTGCCCTTGGGTACAGCCTCCTCCCAAAGTCAACCTTTTCTTCTCTTCCCATCCATCTTATCACTTTAACAGCATCCATTTTCCATGAGCCAGATTTAAAATGCTCCCCATTGTCTCACTAAATCAGTTTCCACAGGGATTTATGCCGGTAGACAAAGAGCCCCTGAGGCTGATGGATTTATGCCACTTTAATTTCTTCCTCTGGTTTTCTTTCTTTCTTTCTTTTTTTAAAAAAAGAAAGCAAGCTGAGCATATCCAACAAAGGGTCATCTAAATTTGAAAAAGAGGATGCAAAGATGATCCATAGATGGCCATCTGTCCTTTGGTCTGGTTTAGTTTTAAAAGAAACTCAAGAGGTACAATGTCTTGGAGATTTATCAATAATAAGGATGCTTTGACTTCTGTTTTTTTTTTTTAAGTCTATCTCCTAGTTTGGGCAGAATGTGCACTTGGGCTGTGTTCAGCTTCAGAAATCTATTTTTCATGGGTATTTTTCTTATCAATCACTGTAATGAAAGAGCAGGAGAATGGTCCATGTCCAGGCCAGTTAATTTTCTTGACAGTTCTGTAAAATTGTCTCTTCCACTGTCTATAACTCACTACCCACCCAACTTTCTCTTCCCTTCCCCTCCAATGTCGACCTAACTCCCTTTAGCAAAAGATTGCATTAGATTCCTGAGCATCATAATCCATTCTCTATTAGTCACTGGCACATTTGAACTTTCTCTCTCTCTCTTTGTCAGCGTGCATCATACACTCTGATCTGGGGCACATCTAAATAAACTGGAAATGCTGCAAAGCAGATGTGATCGTGGGTCACACTAAGCCAGGGGTCACCAACCTTTTGGACCTCAGGGACCACTAAACTCATAATTTTAAATCCTGCAGACCAGAGACCTTGGGAAAATTCCCAAAGAGGTCTGCAGGAAAATTCCTACTGATTCCTACTGATCAGTTTTCTTACTGATCAATCATTCTTTATTTGGGATCTCAGGATACCGTCTCCAGTTCCATTCTCGGGGGAGAGAGAGAGAGAAAGACTTCTGGCTTCATGCAAGGAAAGCAGCAGGAGCAGCAGAAGTCTTTCTTTCTCTCCCCCAAACTCTGCCAGAAATGAGTCTTTTGTGCCAGTGCAGCCTCTTGGAACAGGAGGCCTTGCAGGGTCCCAAAGACTCATTTCTGGCGGAGTTTGGGGGAGAGAAAGAAAGACTTTTGCTGCTTTCTTTGCCTGCAGCCAAAAGCAGAAGCAGAAAGAAGCAGAAAGAAGCAGCCCAGTGGCCAGGTCAGGTGTGGGGGGTGAGTGGGGCAAGTCCCTCCTGCCCTTTCCCCCCTCCCTCACTACCTCATGTTGTCCGCAATGCAAGTGACTCAAGCCTTGTGTTTCCATGGGCCATGTGGGCAGTGCAGCCTTGTGTTCCCGTGCAGCTGGGATTAATTGCTTTGCAGGTGACATTTCTCTGCGGACCACCAACATTTTCTCGTGGACCAACAGTGGTCCCCTGCCCACTGGTTAGCTACCACTGCACTAAGCTATGATGCATTTTCATTTATGACTTTGTGTTGTGTATCAGTCCAACTTATTGGATTACATAAGAATCCAACTTAACTAGCTGGAATTGTTGAGAGTCAAGCAGCATACTGCTGCTGCTGTGACTACCACTACTGCTACCACTACCACCACTACTGCTACTACTACTATTAATAAATAATAATAACAGCAACAAGAAGCACCTGCCACATAACTTCCCAGATTTGACAATTGTAGATAAGAAAGACAAACAAAATCTCATTTAGCAAAAGAAGTTTGGGGCTCAGTTGTGGTCATAAGTCAAGGACCACCTGTACAAGGCTGTCTGAAATGCTACGTTGATATGCAGAATTGCTCGAGATATGTTAAACTGCCCTATAGATAGTTCCTGATTTATAACCATGCTTTTAGTATTTGAGGGGCTGCCCCAAAGAGAAGAGGGGGCCAACCTATTTTTCAAACCACCAGAGGGCAGGACAAGAAACAATGCATGGAAACTAATCAAGGAAAGAAGCAACCTGAAATTAAGGAGAAACTTCCGAACAGTGAGAAGAATCAACCAGTGGAACAGCTTTGCCTCACTGGAGGCTTTTAAGGAGAGACTGGACAGCCACTTGTCTGGGATGGTGTGTGGTCTCCTGCTTGTGCAAGGGTGTAGACTAGAAGGTCCCTTTCAGATCTATTCAAATTAATATTGATTAATCCATTTAACAGATTGGAACAAAGTGGAGAAGATAACAAAATGCAAAGACCTACAAGAAAGGCCTATGCAAAGACCTAAGAGAAATAGAACAACTGTGGCAAAAGCAATTGAAAGTATTACCAATAGTAACAGAGGGATTGCCTGAGGTGCAATCCCCCCAAAAACTGGAGCACCACTTGAACACCATCTGCACTGACAAAATCCCCATCAGTCAATTGCAAAAAGCGGCTACACTCGGAATAGCTTCCATCCTATGATGATATTTGTAGCACCGTCAAACATCCAATTCTGCCTATTCCAGATCCTTGGAAAGGACTCAACAGGTAGACAAAAATGCCAAACCCAGTTTGAACATCTGGCTGACTGTGTGACAAACCAAAATAATCAATTATCAGCATTGACAAAATCCCCATCAGTCAATTGCAAAAGGTAGATTTACTTGGAACAGCTGATACCTGGTGACAATACTTTTAGCACTATCAAACAACATTTGCCTATCTCAGGTTCTTGGGAAGGACTTGAGAGTTGGGTAAAAAGCCAGCTCCAGTGTAAACAGCTGGCTGACTATGCAATGAACCATTCAAGAAACCAGGGTTTTAAATATGCATGAATTTGAATAAATAATTGACTCCATCCATAACTTGAGTTTCAGCTGGGAATTCTTTTGGGTTTTTTTAAAGGTACACTTATTTCTAGCTGTGTTCCTATACCTACAGGGAGATTTTAAAGTTTCATCTGCATGTTAAGCAAGGAGATGTATGCAATCTGCATTCACGATAGAAAGAAATGTTATGGCAATCATTTTAGCCAGGCTAGACTTTCTTGTAGAAAATGTGACTTGTTCTTAATAAGAAGAACATAGAAGAAGTTCATTTTATTGGCATTTTAATCAGAATGGATTAAATTCACATGGGTCCCTGGTCAGCAAACAAACTGGAATATGGTTGTACTTTGATAGCTTGTCATTTTTCAACTGCTACAAGTGTTTCTCACTTCAAAAAGGAAGGACATCAGGGAAATATGCATTCAGGGAAATATGCATGGAAAAAAAAGGAAATGCACATAAAAACTATGCATGGGAAAACTGCACACAAAGCCATACAAATATTAAGGGAAAGTGCCCACAAATAGTTGAATATTAGGAGAAACATATGTGAAATGCATGCTGCTTCTTGTACTCACTGACTAACACAGAGATCAGATGAAATGGGGTTAAAAATCAGAAATGGGAAACATGGAATTGATTTTAAATTCATCAAATTATATAGAGCTACTATCAACAGGGGGGTGGAAATCTGTAGGATTTGAGAAAGTAGGATTCATTATTATGGGAAATAGAAAGAAATGAAAGCTCTTGCAAGCATTTAAAATATTTCCCAATGGTTTTTTTGCGGGGGAGGGAGTGGGGTGTCTTTAAAATATAAACTGCAGAAGGAATTTTGAATTCATGTGGATGTGTTTTGGCAGAGTTCTGCTGTAAGAGACGGTGTTCAAGTCCCCACCAGATCATAAAATCTTGTGGGTGACTTTGAGCTAATCTTGCTCTAAGCTCCCTTACTGGGTTACTGTAAGGAAGAACAGAAGGAAAAAAACCAACCAGGGGTATTGGTACCCTTAACCATTCCAAAGAAAAATGGGCAGGGATGTATTGTAAGCTTACCTGGATTTTATATAACACTGGCTGCAGCACCTTTGAAAGAATATAACACAACTAAAAATGGGTAATCAAAAAAATTAAAGAATGGGAGTAGTTATCTTTCAAAGAAAATCTGTTCTGACCCAAACCCTTTTCCAATAAGACAAACAATAACCAAAGAGAACAGAAACCTTGAAATGAGTCTTACGAATCCCCAGTAAAAAGGCTGCTACAGACTAATTAACTTTGATAAACACAAACCTTGCCAAAACTGTGCAAAACTGCCAAGAACTACAGATAAGAAATATTTCACAACACAAGAGTCTTCAAATATCAAATTAATGTAATGTCCACGAGGCTGAGTTTCAAAATGTCTTTGCTTCCTGCAAAGAACATTCACTTCACAGCTGACTTTTATCTTCTTGAAGGAGGGGCCATTACCTTGCAGCCTTACTCCCAAGTCGCCCATGCTGCTGCAGCTGCTCTTTCCTGCAAGCAATCCTGCACGCATGCACACTTGGCACAGGCTCCTCGGGAACCTCCACATCGCTGCTGCCAGCCCCCACAATCTCTGAAGGCAGCAATCCACTCTCTAATGGTCCTGGCCCCTCATCTGAGTCCTCGATCTCATCAGCCATCTGTACCTGCTGCCGGCTAACCACAACAAAAATCTATAGCAATGGCATAGTATATGTGTGTGTGTGTGAAAGAGAGCATGAGAGAAAGAAAGAGAGAGAGAGAGAGAGAGAGGAGAAGAGAGGGGAAGAGAAACACACACAGAGAGCCAGAAATGGAGAAAGACAAAGAGAAAGAAAGAGTGGAAAAGAGAAAAAGAGAGAGGAAGAGAGAGAAAGAGAAAAAGAGAGAAAGAAAAAGAAAGAGAAAGAGAGAGAGAGAGTGGGAAACAAAAGAGAGAGAGGGATACAGAGAGAGCAAGAAAGAAAGAGAAGAGAAGAGAGAAAAGGAGAGAGAAAAGGAAAGAGTGGTGAAGAGTGAGAGAAAGGGAAAAAGAGAGAGAAAGAGAGGGAAAGAGAGAGAGGTAAAGTGAGAGAGAGAGAAAGAGAGGGAAGGAGAGAAAGAGAGGGGGAATGAGAGAGAGAGAGAGAGAGACAGAAATGAAGAGATCAGTTTAAGGAAATGAACTTTGGTTGTTAGGAAGGAGTCCCATTAGTCAAATAGGATGAAAGCAACAAAACCCTTATTTCCCCTCCCTCCACTCCAAAAAAAGCTTCACCCAAAAGCTCAGCAGAGCCGGATGGGGAAACAAATAAACGAGAAAAATGTCACTTGAGACATAAGTTTGAAATCCAATTAGAGTAGAAGACAAGGAACATGCCCTCGCTTAATAAGATACTTAACATTACAGCAAAGTTAGGTCAAGTTAACAGCAGTTGTGCTGATGATAGAAACCTGCCGTGTGTCAAGGGACTAGCTGTGTGCACTAATTTCTGTGAAAACCACAGTTTTTCCCCTATCATCAATTGTCAGGAAATTCACTCGATAAATGTTCCTAATCTAATGAGCTTAAGCCAAAAAATGGACCAATTAAGGCATAGTTGGTAATAAACCTAATTGTTCTTAAAAGAATGACTCACAACTATTCAAAATCTCGTGAAATAACATCAGATCTGAAAATACCAATTCTCATGAATGTGAACCGACATTTTCAGAAGAAAGAAAGACTTCAGGACTTTTTATTTGTTATTGTTACTTATTCCATAATCTGCCCCGAAGATGTTACTTGTCAAGGGATTTTATCATATTTACAATTGGTGCTGCCTTCTATGAGGAAGAACTATACACAAACTTCAAAGCAATATGAAGAGACTGGACAGCCATTTGTCTGAAATTGCACAGGGTTTTCTGCTAGAGCAGTGGGTTGGACTAGAAGACCTCTAAGGCCCCTTCCAACTCTGTTATTCTGAGAGATTTGTGTCCAATGTTTTCAAAGAAAAAACCAAGGAAGAGAGGGAAAGAGGGAACAAGATTTAGTAGTAGTTGTTATAGTGAGTAGTGGGAGCGTGGCGTATGATAGATAGTAGAGTATATATGATTAATTGATGGTGTGCTGTGTGGTGTGTGCTTGTTTGTGTTGTGTGTGTGTGTGTATATGTATATATATATATATATGTATATGGGAGGGATAGGGGGGATTGGATAGATTGGATCCTGCAAAACCATGAAAATCCAGTTACCTTCTGGGGAAAAAAGCACTTTTGGAACAACCATCACCTGGAGAATCTCCATCGATGATGTGTTTGTGTGAGAACAAAAACAGCAGCTCTTTCCTCACTCCAGTAATATAAGAGGACCTCCTCAAAGAAATGGAGAAGAAATATTCAAATATGTTGAATATTTCTAGGATAGAAAAGCAGACCTCCTTTCATGAGAGGGAAAGAAAGGAAAAAACGGGAAGATCTCAAAATGGCAGTTGACGATTCCGAGTCATATATAACTTGCCTGAAGATCAAGGAGGAGGAGGAGGAGAACTTCACTTGGCTTCACATCAACTTCTGGCCAAACCTAACTTGCTTCTCCTGCTCAAACACAGCATAACTCTCATTCCTGCTCATCAGCCAGGCAGAGCGAAGAGCAATTCCCCGATTATATTTCAAAGCAGCCTTTTCGTGAAATCAATTCATCAGGGAATCCAAGGGGAGAAATCTCAGGCAATTTGAAACAAACAAACAATCAAATAAATAAATGAATAAATACCAGCAGATAGAAGGTTGTTAGGAGTGGAAAAACAAAGGTATTCCCTGGAGTGAGCAAGCATTTTCCCCTCCTGGGATTCAGTGGGTTGTTTCTTTTTTGGATGCTCCCTAAGGAAGGAAGAGGGCTAAAACAGCCCCACTCTCTCTTTAATTGGTGTTTGTTTTATAACAGGGATTTTCAAACTTGACAGCTTTAAGACTTGTGGAAGTCCACAACTCCCAGAATTCCTCCTCCAGTCATGTGAGCTCAGGAATTCTGGGAGTTGAAGTCCACAAGTCTTCAACTTGCCAAGTTTGAAAGCCCTCGGTTTGATAAAAAGGCAAGCCTAAAGCATGTATGTAGGGGCATCAAGAAAAAGATCCTAATCCAGAAGACAGCGGAGACGTGGAATGGAAACCCCAATCCAAACACAAGTAGCTCAGCAGAAGTCTTCAGAAAGCAAGAAAAAAGCATCTGCTCTCGGAGTTGGAAGATGATTAAGAAGAGAGGATGAGATTGGCGGCAAGAGCTGAAGAACTGGGGAGAAGGGGAAGAGTTAAAAAAACAAAGCACTAGGAAATAGTTAAGATATTTAAAAACCCATAAGACTGATAGACATGAAAATAAGAAATAGAATATGAGGATAGAAAACGTGTGGATTAAATGAGAATTAAGGGAGAGCAAGAGAGAGAGAGAGGAGAGAGAGGGTGGGTGGATGGGTAGATAGATATATGGATTGATGGATGGATAGAGATAGATAAATAGGCAGACAGAAAGACAGACAGATGGATAGACAGACAGACAGACTGACAGGCAGATGAGATGGACGAACAGATGGATGGATGGATGGATGCATAGATAAATAGTTAGCTGGCTGACTGGCTGATTGGCTGGATGGATGGATGGACAGATGGGATGGACATGGGACGAGATGGATGGATGAATGGATGGATAGATAATAGAATAATATTTTATTTTTTGATAAAAAATAGTTCTGTGTGTCTGTGTTATTAAGAAAAATCCCGAATCCAACTTCCTTGTTCAAAAAGAAAAGGAAGAATACATGATTTACAACAACCAGTCACTCAGAATCAACTGAATTCAGAATTCAACTGAAATCATACTTTATCAAACGGCTAATAGTCTTAGCAGCCTTTTCTAGAATGATGGCTTCTTCCTACAGATATCCAACAGATACACAATTTCTCCCATATCAAGTGGAAAGAGAATCACAAAGGAGCTAACAGCTTATTCTGCTAACCTTACTGGTATAGTTGGATTCTCCCTCCCTTTTGTAATTTGTCTGCAGTTGTTTTTCTTCCAATGCTCTAGTTTTATTTTTCACTTTTTTCTAAAAAAAATGGCAAGCTGTATGGCATGTTCAAAAAGACAGGATAAACATATGTTGGAAATGAAGATCTCTAAACTGGATGCAATTATAATTTATTATCAGGAGCCATAAAAAATCTTATACTTTTTTTTTTTTAATATGGTGTAGTAGTTAGAGATGCCTGGTTTATGCTTGCATGTCATTTTCTGGATTTTAATTCAAGGCACTATATAAATTCATCAAAAATGGAGGGTTTTGTTTTCCAATAAGCCATTATTAAACAAAATATGACTTATGATGATAGGGTCCTGCTGAGTTCTGAGGTAGGTTTCTCTTCTGCCCCAGCCATGGCTATGCTGAATGAACCATAATTGGCTAGGATCATATTTCACACTATGTCATAAAATGTTCTTTACAAACCAGAGAAGCAACGTTTGCATGTTGTGCTGAAACAAGATAGATAATTAGTTAGTTTAACAATAAAGCATTAAGCCAGTCAATAAATGCCTCGAAATGGAAATAGATGGGGCGCAGAAGTGGTAATTCATGAAAACCTCAGAGAGTTGCCAATGGGTGACCAAGAATATTTTGTGTGTGACCAAGAATATTTTGATTGTGGTGTGTGTGTGTTTGCCAATGGGTTCTTGTTTTATTTATTTTCTGTGCCACTCACCTCACCTATAAGGGGAGGCATGGAAGACAATGACAAATGTCTTCCATGGCTTGGATGAGGCAGCTGTTATTTTTCTTTCCCAAAGTCAATTTATTGATCTGAGGCCACTGGAAGAAGAGTGATTTAAAAGCTATGGAGCTGCAAGTCTTTAATTCTGCCCAGAGGGTCAGAACAATCTTCTCCAATGAGCTCAGATCCAGTGGCTTAGGGGTAGAACTCTCGCTTCTCAATCAGAAAACTGTGAGTTCAATCCTAGGTAGAGGCTAATATTTGGAATAGACTCTCCTGCTCGAGCAGGGGGTTGGACAAGATGACCTCCAAGGTCCCTTCTAACTCTGTTGTTCTATGATTAACTGAACACTCTCTATTATATTTGTGATGGTTGCAGTGTCCCTGTGACCATGGAATCCCCTTTTGTGACCTTCTGGTGAGTTCACGGGGAATCCATATTCACTTAACAACCGTGTTACTATTGTGGTTNGGTTGCAGTGTCCCTGTGACCATGGAATCCCCTTTTGTGACCTTCTGGCGAGTTCACGGGGAATCCATATTCACTTAACAACCGTGTTACTATTGTGGTTCACTGGCAGCCTGTGCAGACAGCAGCGGAATCGGACAGTCGGAAGGAACAGGGACCAGTCTGGGAGTCTGGGGAGGATTCGGACGAGGGTCCTGCATCCGATGCAGAGATACGGCCAGGACCATCTGGCAGTTATGGGCTGACTCCGGAGCCTCCAGAGTCTGGCAGCAGTGAGGCAGAGGAACAAGGGGAGCCTATTCCCAGTGCACGTGTGTGCAGAGCTGCTAGAAGGCAAAAACAGCTGAGACAAAAGGGGCAACTTGGGAGTAAGGCTTAGAGGTGATTGCACCTCCCCTAAGGTATAAAGGAAGTGCAAAGGTAGGAAAACCTTTGCAGGGAAGCAAAGTCGTTTGCTCTATTCGGATTAAACCTTGGAGTTCTTTGTGGACTTTGTACTTTGGTTGGTTTTTTACAGTTCATTTGGCAGTTTAGTTGTTGGCAGCCATTCAAATGAGAGAAAGGTGGGTGCTTATCTCAAGGGACTGTTTGGGACTCATTATGGGCTGGGAATGAACATAATTCCCAGCTGTTAAAATTGGAGTTGTTTGGACTAAGCATGTGCTTAATTACGGTCTCAGGAAACCTTGGTCAGAACAGTTACTAACTTAACAGCTTAACAGCCACAAGCGATCCACTTAACAACAGTGGCAAGAAAGGTTGTAAAACAAAGTAAAACATTAACCACTGTCTCATTTAGCAACGGGAATGTTGGGATCAGTTGTGCATGGAGGCCCACCTGCATTCCACCCCATCAAAGCAATAGGGTTATATTCCCCATTGTTGAAAACGGTTTCTTCCCCTGATTCTTTTATGGCTTCTTCAGAGCCTGTCACATTCATTTGTCAAAAAAATAATAATTCACAGGCGGCCAGAACAGGTCGGAGCAACCGAGCATCCCTTTCAATCAAGCTGGTGGGAGAAATCATTTTGATTCAAGGAACAGGCCAGATTGTGGCTTGATCTATTTATAGGCCCCCTTGGTTTTTCTTTACAGTTCTGTTCAAATCTAAGAAGGTGATCTCTCTTCTTTAGTGCACAGACGCAAGAAGTCCGGTGCAGCAAATGTGTGGCTAAGAGTCCCAACTCAAAAGAGAAATTCCTCCACTCACCACCATTTTTTCTGTTCAACATTACAACATGTTGAACATACAACGTCATCCTCCTCCTCCTCCTCCTCCTCCTCCTCCTCCTCCTCCTCATTTTAGCCGTGGTCTTGCAAGGCCTCTTCCGCATATGTATCAAATGATAAAGCACTCCATTGAGAAGGAAGGGAGCTCCCGGCATGTAAGCAAAACTAAATATAGTTGTTGTTTTTCACAGTTCCCGCCAGGTTTGAGAAACACTCTTATGGATCTTCTGCTTTCAGCCTGAACACTAAGATAGCATGAAAGGATATTTAGAAAAGAAAGTGGTGCATTGTGGCTGGATTTGCATGTCAGGCTTGGCTATAGAGTGGTTTGCTCAGTCTGAGGTTGTGCTAGCATCGCCACTCTAGGATTAGAACATAGAATAGAGTTGGAAGGGACTTTGGAGGTCTTCTAGTCCAACCCTCTGCTCAAGCAGCAGACCCTATAGAATAGAATAGAATTCTTTATTGACCAAGTGTGATTGGACACACAAGGAATTTGTCTTGGTGAAAATGCTCTCAGTGTACATAAAAGAAAAGATAGATTTGTCAAGAGTCAAGAATCATCAGGTACAACACTTAACAGTCATAGGGTACAATAAAATTAGAATAGTATAGTGTAGAATAGAATAGAATAGAATAGAATGAAATGAAGACTTCTCTTCTCTTCTCTTCTCTTCTCTTCTCTTCTCTTCTCTTCTCTTCTCTTCTCTTCTCTTCTCTTTTCTTTATGGGACAAGTGTGATTGGACACACAAGGAATTTGTCTTGGTGCAAATGCTCTCAATGTCCATAAAAGAAAAGATACATTCGTCAAGAGTCAAGAATCATCAAGTGCAACACTTAATAATAGTCATAGGGTACAAGAAGCAATCAAATCATGCTAGGAAACAGTCAATATAAATCATTAGGATGCAAGCAACAAGGTTACAGTCTTAAGTGGGAGGAGATGGGTGAAAGGAAGGATGGGAGGATTAATAGTAATGGTAATGCAGACTTAGAAAATAATTGGACAGTGTTGAGGGAATTATTTGTTTAGCAGAGTGATGGTATTCGGGGAAAAACTCTCCTTGTGTCTGGTTTTTCTGGTGTGCAGTGCCCTATAGCATCATTTTGAGGGTAGAAGTTGAAACAGTTTATGTCCAGGATGTGAGGGGTCTGGAAATATTTTCACAGCCCCCTTTTTGACTCGTGCAATATGTAGGTCCTCGATTGAAGGCAGGTTGGTAGACATTGTTTTGTCTGCAGTCCTAATTGCCCTCTGGAGTCTGTGTCTGTCTTGTTGGGTTGCAGAACCAAACCAGACAGTTATAGAGGTGCAGATGACAGAATCAATAATTCCTCTGTAGAATTGTACCATCATATATTGTATACTTTATATTTATAATATATACCATTGCAGGTAAATGGATGTCCAATGTCTTCTTGAAAATCTCTAGTGATGGAGCACCCACAATTCCGAAGGCAAGCCCTTCCACTGACAATTTGTTATTCTTGCCAAGAAATTTATCGTTGGTTCTAAGTTGGACCTCTTCGATAAGTTTCCATGTGTTACTTCTTGTCCTTCCCTCAGAAGCTTTCGAGACCAAGTCAACTGTCTCTTCTCTTTGGCAACCCTTCAAGTACTGGAAGACTGCTATCATACCCCTAATTCTTCTCTTCATTAGACAAGACAGATCTTTCATCATTTTTGTTTCTCTAGAACTAGACTAGAACTAGACTCAACTAGAACTCTTGGACTCTTGGTTTCCAGCCTAGTGCCTTTAACCACTATATTGTGCTGGATTTCTGTCCCTTTGAATCTTGACTCCTAGCATTCAGCATAACAAGTCCCTGCAGGTTTTTTTGGCAATATTTTTAGACTTCTGGAATTTGCCATTATTTGCTGAGAGCTGAAAGTGAATTGGCTTTACTTAACTAATTCAGGTCAGCATTTTTCTACACCCCCCCCCCCCCCCCC
>BHFT01019104.1:35875-77109 GCA_004320025.1 Laticauda laticaudata
CCCCCCCCCCCCCCCCCCGTCCTGTTCTCCTTCAAGCTGATGAAATAATTTGCTCTCCAAGACTTCTTCCCAAGAAAAGAAGGCTAGGAAAATTCTCAGGGGTGAAATATAACCTTCTGGCATTTAATAGCTGTGTTCGCTCATCAGGGGTAAGCAGCTCATTAAAGCAACTTCATTGATACATGATGCCAAGCTAGATTATTGTGGGGTGGGGGGAGGTGTGGTAACCTAATGTGTGAAGCAAGTGGTATTTATTTATTGTAGTTATATAATTTGCTAAATGCTCCAATTGCACGACTCTGGATGGTAATCAATGAAATACAAACCAAGAACGGAAATCAATAAAGAAAGCTGTTACAACAGAAGAAGCAAAATGGCACAAACAGGTGTACAGATGGGTGCTTGCAATAAATCCAGAAAGGTTGGTAGAATGGGAAGGTGGCAATATTCGACATTCCTGGAGGAAGCCTGTTTTCTACAATTGGTTTGTTTTAGTTTATAGCTGTGTGTATGGTGTAAATGTTGAAAACGGGTTAATTCAGCAAGCAGCTTTTGCAGCACAACTGATGCATTTAGGGATGATGTGAGTAAGATCTGTTTCTGCATGTCCCAACCGGATGGAAATTGAACAAAGAGAGATTCAACCTGGAAATAAGGAGAAACTTTCTGACAGTGAGAACAATCAACCCATGGAACAGAAGTTGCCCTCAGAAGTTGTGAAAGCGCCATCACTTGAGACTTTCAAGAAGAGATTGGACTGTCATTTGTCGGAAATGGTGTAGGGTCTTCTGCTTGGGTGGGGGTGGGGGTTTGGACTAGATGACCTACAAAATCCCTTCCAACTCTGATTATCTGTAACTCCTCTCTATCTGCAGCCTCCCTGGCTTCTTAATCCTTTGATTAAGACATTGCATGGAGCTTTTTCAAATTAGGAAGCAGACTGCCAACCCTGAAGCTGACCTGACTGAAGCCATTTTGATGCTTCAGTGTTGCCACACTGGAGCTGACGGGGTGGGGGTGGGGAATAGAGAGAGCTNCATTTTGATGCTTCAGTGTTGCCACACTGGAGCTGAGGGGGTGGGGGTGGGGAATAGAGAGAGCTGGGGTTTTTGTAGTCAAAACAAAATACTTTCTCTTGGGAACCAAGGACATTCTCATACCTAGTTGGAGAGAGAGACAGGAAGAGTAACATTTCCAAGCAACTGGGTGGCACTTTGATTGGACCATGTTTGGGGAAGGGGAAAAACTTTTACTTTTAATTAGGTGAAAACCTTCAGAGTCAGTTATCACCAGAACTGTGCCAATGTGATATAGCCAATAAAAGAATCCCTTGAGGAATCTACCTGCAGAGTTTTGCTTGCTATGGGTGTATCACTTGGAACCCTGACATAGACTTCTGGTTGAAAAGAAGGTGTGTGACAGGAAACCCCAGCAGTAGCATTATTTTAACCATAACACCACCTCAAAAGCACGCCACGAAAACCGCAGAGGAAATGGAGTCCCCTTTCCAAAAGCAATAAAAGTATCTACGCAGCTTGAGAGGAGATGTCCGTGTAGATTTGGGTTTCAGGCATGATTGGGTGTATATGTGTGCGTGTGTGCAGGAGTCTACACCTCCGGGTTTAAAGAGGAATGATGATGGTTAGGGAAGGAACTATGGAAGAAGATCTTAGGTTTGAAGGGTGATTGGTGCTCTCTGAGCTTGGTTGTTTTCTTGCATTTTATTTGATTACCCAAACTATTTTATTACCCAAACTTTTATTACCCAAACTATATAACATCATCAGTTCTAGAGTCTAGCACTGACGATATAACCTAGTTTTCTAGATATTACCTAGTTGTCTGCAAGAAAACAAACAAGCTCAGAGAGCACCAAGGACCCCACAGTCATTATTATTATTCCTCCTCCTCCTCCTCCTCCTCTTCCTCCTCCTCCTCCTCCTCCTCCTCCTCCTCCTCCTCCTCCTCCTGCCCCTCCACAAACCCCACTCCCTTCCAACATTGATGATATTACCTAGTTTGGTAATGAAACTTCTGCAAGAAAACAACCAAGCTCAGAGAGCACCAGGGACCCTTCATTTCAATCCTGAACTACAAATATTCTTCTTTATTGATCTTAAGTATCCCTCAGCCGAAGAAGCATGATACAGAATCACCCTGATTTCATAGAAACCTGCTACCTGAACAAGACGCTATCTATTTTAAAAGCTTCTTGTGTCATTAGCAAAGGCCAATGTGGATGTTTTTGACCTTCCAACACAGTCTCATTTCTGGAGGATAAATCTGGCAGTGACTCCAACAAACAGTTTTTAGACACAGCAGGTCTGAGGAGGCCTGCTGGCATCCATCTGCGACAACATGTCCGTACAAGAAGGCGGCGAAATGAACTTTGGGCTCCTGTACAATGTGGCAATGAAGTGCCAAGACAGGGGGCCTGTGTAGGAGATGCAGAGAATTACAACATCCCGCTCTTTCATGGCAGATACAGGTGGTAAATGAAGTATTCCTGGGGATTGGCAGGCAAGAATTTTAAGAGGGACAGCCAGGCTGCAGCAGCACAAAGTTTAAGGTGGACCTCAAAAGAATGTTGCACACTGCAACGTTGGACTTCCTGAAAATATTTTTCATTATTCAAAAAGAGAGACTGAAAAACTGTCAGCTGCATTTCAACCTGTGCCTAAACAGGAGGTTTATGAATTATGCACCTTTTCCTCTCTCCTTCCTTAAACCCGAAATCTGAATGGGTACTGAAAGAAGGATTGCACGGCACCTTGGCTCTGTGAAACCCTGATATTAATTGTGCAATTCTATGTTTCTCTTATCTTAGTAGCAGTTTCTTATTTTTGTAGTGAAGAAACGCCCGAGGATTCTGAGGCTTTTTAAAAAATAAAATTATATAACCTTGCTAAAAATCAAGAATGTAGAAATGAAGCCAAAATCACTCCTAAATATATTTCAGAATAAAACGAAAAGCAACAAAGAGAAGGATTAATTGGAAGATAGCACTCTTCCAATATTTGAAGGGCTTTCGCAAAGAAGAGGGACATCAACCAATTCTCCAAAGCAACTGAGGGCAGGAGAAGAAGTAACAGATGGAAAACCATTAAGAGACCCAACCAAGAACTGGTAGTTTGTGGTAGTTCTTGGTCGATCTCTCATCCCTGGTAATTTCTTAAGACAATAAAGTTCAAGACCTGTAATGAGAATCCACCACACTAATCTCTGTTAACAGAATGATAGAGGGGACCTCAGAGGTCTTCTAGTCCAAGCCCCCTACTCAAGTAGGAGACCCCACACCATTGCAGAGAGATGGCTGTCCAATCTCTTCTTTAAAAACCTCTAGTGATGGAGAATCCACAACTTCTGGAGGCAACTCATTAATTTCTCCTTCGTTCTAGGTTGGATCTGTAATGATTTTCCATCTGTTATTTCTTTTCCTACTCTCAGGTGCCTTGGAGAATAGGTTGGTCCCCCCTTTTCTTTCTTTGTGAAAGCCCCTCAAATATTAGAAGACTGCTATCGTGTCACCATTAGCCCTTCTCTGTGTTAGTCTAGGCATACCCAATTCCTGCAACCGTCGAACAGATCTTGATGCCTCCAGCCCTCTAATCAGGGTTTTCTGAATGAGCAGGGGGTTAGACTAGAAGACCTCCAAGATCCCTTCCAACTCTGTTATTCTATTCTATTCTATTCTATTCTACTCTTCTATTCTATTCTATTCTCAGTAAAAATTCTAATTCTAATTCTATTCTATACTTATTCTATTCTCAATAAATATTCTATTCTAATTCTATTCTATTCTATTCTACTATTCTCAATAAAGACTCTATTCTATTCTATTCTATTCCATTCTATTCTACTGTTATTCTATTCTATTCTATCTTCTCTATTCTATTCTATTCTATTCTAATTCTAATTCTGTTCTATTCTATTCTAGTTTTGTTGCTGTTCTCTGCACTTTTTCTAGGCCTTTTTTTTATACCGTGTTACCAAAATCAGATGCACTATTCCAAGTGTGGTCTTACAGTTCTTCTGCTACCTTTAGAAAGAAGGTGATATAATCCCATCTTCTCTTGGTTTTCAGGGAGCAAAGTCCAGCCTCTGTGATGCATTCATGACATTGCTGATTTTTTGGCTTGGATTGCACCCCTACTCCCTACCACACCCCCAAGTCTTTTTTGCCACCATTTGAAAGAAATCAGTTCGATTAAGACCGGTTTTGTCTTATGTGGAGTGTGCAGATTTCATTTCCCACCTCTCCTTCCAAAGGGCTGTTTTTAATCACTCTCTGGAAATTCTTCAAATTACTGCAAGCCGGCAGGTAAAGTACACAGAAAGAATTAGGAGCCAGAAGGAAATGAGGGGATAGAGGAGAAAATGAGACACAATGCCAGCCGTTAAAATTTTTAAACCTTACATAAATATTGAGAGCCACTGGGATGTTAGCAAGTGCCTGTAACTCTTTTGATATTTTTTACTTCCACTTTGGAAGTCAAAGTTAATGAACAGCTGGTGCCAAGCCTGGGAGACTGTCTGTAAGTTCTGAAAGTGGGGTGGTTCTCTAGGACCCTGGGTTAAATTCTGCACGGCTGGCTTCACTTTCTACCTTTTTAAAGAAAGTTCTGCATATTTTATGCTGGATTGAGATTTGTTTGTTTGTTTTGCCTGTCCTAGTTTTAACAATCTGCAAAAAAAAAAAAAAAANGTCCTAGTTTTAACAATCTGCAAAAAAAAAAAAAAAGTTAAGATTTATTCTCAACTGGATTCATTCTAAATCGTTTAGCTTTGTGGCAGTTTTGCTTTGGATTGAAAAACTGAGTGTACCCATATGGACAGATGCGCATATTCGGTATAATGTAGAACATTAAATACCAGCCAGGTGGCAGCACATAACTGGTCTTATATAATTTTGGAAGGTTGAGCTAGATCGGGACTGCTTAGCATTGGATGGGACACCACTAGGAAACCTTAGAGTCAGAAATAAGCTATATGAATATTTCTACGAAGCACCAGGAGTTGAATTCTAACTGAACTGAATGGGGTGAGGGCAGGGAGGAAGGAACAGGCCAACACTTTCTGTCTACTGCAAAGTCATGTGTTTTGGGGTGCATTTGTTCTGTCCTAGGCCTCCCCAAAAAGCACTAATTCAATTCTGAGTCCCGGCAAAAACCTTTTATTTCATTAATGTGAATTTATTTCATTCACAGCTTGGCAAACAGTCTTGCGAAGGTATACTAATTAGCTCAGACCTTTATCGATCCAGGAACACTGCCTGGTAAAATTGTACACTCAGTGCTGACAAGCAAGGGCTGGGTTATACAGACAAATCTTCACAAGACTGGAACAAACAGATGAACCGAGCGAGCGAGTTGTTTCCTGGAAAAGCCCCCTCCTGATTCTCTTTTAATCCTGATGGGAGGGGCCATTCATCGTCCACCTGTAGCCTTACTTCCACCTCAGCCCTGAGTTCTTAACTCTGCCTTCCCTTTGGCAGCCCTGCACATGTGCAAGCTGGGAACCGGCTCCAGCTGCTCCCCTGCCTCAGTGCTGTCTGAGCCTGAAGGCAGCTCATGACTGGCCTGGCCCCATCTCTGCCTCTGATGCAAAGCCCTCATCCGAGCCCTTCTCAGCCTCCAGGACTGACCCAGGTTCCTCCCCAACCTCCTCACTGCTGTCTGACTCTGCTGCCAGCTCTGCCAGCCGCCGGTGAGCCACAACAGCGTTGAAGGACATCCTCTTGAGAAGAGGGCCAGCAAAAAGACACATCATTCATCTCTTTTAAATTTAAACTTCATTAAAATTTAATGTCAATTATTTAAACTTAATGCATATCATTAGTCTCTATGTATTTAATTTTTTTCAGATATACTGAGCCGTCTTCTTGAGTGGCAACTTCTAGAGAGAGTCTGAAGGTCACAGGGACACTTTTGGTGAACTACAAAACCTGCCCAAACTTTTAATTATTCACCTCTATCTGCTAACAAGTATTTGTAGGAGAGGACCAGGATAAGCCCGAGGGAGGGGTGAAGCAAGCCATCAGTTTGGAGTCCCTTCATGCCCATAAGAGATCTAAGTCCAACCCTAAATGCCAGGTAATAAAAGAAAAAAGCAGAAGAAAAGGAAAAGAGAAAAGGAAAAAGAAAAAAAAGGAGCAATGAAGAGCCCTAAAATTGGTAATGGAGAATGGCTAAGAGGCTACAGAAGTTGTATCCTACAAAGCTACTATAGGATCAGCCCTCGAGCTTCCTCTGCATGGATGGTGTTACCTACTTTGGGTAATGAAACATCTGCAAGAAAAGAACCAAGCTCAGAGACACTAAGGAACCCATAGTCTTTTTCCTCCTCTCCCCCTCTTCCTCCTCCCCCCCTCCTCCTCCTCTAACCCCACTCTCTCTGGCACTGATGATGTTACCTAGTTAGATCATGAAATGTCTGCATGAAAAGAACCACATTCAAACACACCAAGGACCCCATAGCTGTCTTCCTCCTCCTCCTGTCCCTCCACAAATCCCACTCTCTTAGCACTGATGATGCTACCTAGTTGGGTCATGAAATGTCTGCAAGAAAACCACTAAGCTCAGAGAGCACCAAGGACCCCTCATTTCAACAACTATTCTCCTTTACTGGTATCTTGAGCTTCCTGNCTTAGCACTGATGATGCTACCTAGTTGGGTCATGAAATGTCTGCAAGAAAACCACCAAGCTCAGAGAGCACCAAGGACCCCTCATTTCAACAACTATTCTCCTTTACTGGTATCTTGAGCTTCCTGCCTGCACAGTCCATTAGTTCTTGCTCTGCTCTGCAACTCTGCAAATAACAGATATTAAAATATCCAGCATTGCCACTCACGTTAAACGAAACTGATCCCCATCACCTCTTGCCATTTGGAAGAAATACATTTCAGACCACAAACATCTCCTCAGAAGAGTATGAATAATGGAGATGATGGCAAGAAAGTGAGGGTGCAGAAGGTGGAGTGGTCTCTGGTGCACTTAGCAAAAGCAAGCTGAAACGCTTAAATTGGAAGACAGTGAACACAGACCCAATGGGTCAGGAGAGGTTCTGTGCTCCAAGGAACAACTCTCTTGAAAACATTTGAGCTAATCCTCCTTGGCGCTAGACTGTGATGTTCTAAGGTAAGAGGAAGCAACGTGTGTAGCTAAGCCTTACATTTAGCGAATCACAAAGACAAGGTGTGCATTACAACTCGTTCTCAGCACAGTTGTGCAAGATCACA
This sequence comes from Laticauda laticaudata, assembly GCA_004320025.1. Taxonomy (NCBI): domain Eukaryota; kingdom Metazoa; phylum Chordata; class Lepidosauria; order Squamata; family Elapidae; genus Laticauda; species Laticauda laticaudata. The sequence goes on from BHFT01019104.1 coordinate 43,114, forward strand.
CCTTCACAGAAGGATCTCATCGCTCATGCACTCACATAAAACTGCAAACATCACAGGTGTCTCAAGCACAGACTGAAGGGCTAAACACAATGCACTCTTTTGCAGTCATGAGATTAACTTCATGCTCCGGCGCATGAAGAGTAAATTTACCAGTGGTATCAGATCTAAAATGGACACCCTGAAATGAATGAAAGCAGGCTAGTTGGGGGGAAAAAAATAGAAAATAGAATAACAGAGTTGGAAGGGACCTTGGAGGTCTTCTAGTCCAACCCCTGCTTAGACAGGAAACCCTAACACCGCTTCAAACAAAGAGTTATCCAATCTCTTCTTAAAAACTTCCAGTGTTGGAACATTTACAATTTCTGGAGGCAAGTTGTTCCACTGATCAATTGTTCTTACTGTCAAGAAAATTATCCTTAGGTCTAGGTTGCTTCACTTCTTGATTAGTTTCCATCCAAGTTGCTATAGAGATGTGGAAAACTGACAATTCTTAAGAAGAAAGAGCATGCAGCATAAACAAATTTGAGTTCACATGTGCAAACCAAGATAAATTTCAATGCAAGACATCTCTGGTTGGTGGAAGGTTTAAGAACCGGCTTGCACTCTTCTGCATAGATCAGTCTGCCTTTTAAAACATGCTGCACAAATTAGAGTGCGCAGTTTAGTAACGCAGGTTCATAAATCACTTCCTTGGCTGAAACTAAACTGGGTTGCAGCTGAGGATAAACCAATTCAGTTCCAAAATGATAAAAAGATTAGAAATGGGGTCGATAAAAATGAATGGATGATTAAGGCATCAAAGACTCAAGAATAAGAATTCAATGTCAACCTCTTTCAACAGCCTGAAGTATGTGGAGCTGAGAGGAGAGTCAGACACTGGCTAAACTAACACAAAAGGTGTGGTTTGTTTGAATGTTCCCAGTCACCATGGTTGCTGGACTTTGGTTTAAGAGAGTTTTGTGAATCCAACCCATATATACGTATTCAACAACAATGGCTAAGCAAATTGGCTCTGTGCTTAACATCACAGCACCTGCAAGCAAGCTGAGGAAGTTCCAGATGTAGCAATAGAAACAAAAGCATATGCCCGTTTATTCAGAAAAAAAATATTTCTACAATTACTGGAACAGTTATCCCAGCTAAAGGCAATCAAAGATGTTGATTCATTATGTATCATACATGCAACTGAATGGGTAATTCTGCTATTTTCTGGAGAGAGAGAGAAAGAACTAGCTCAGAATTTTCAGAAGGCTCAGATCGGCTCCATTCACACATGAAACTAAGGCACATTCTAGTTTATTTGATTGTAATTCTCATTCTTTGATTTATAATTTCAATTTCTAAAGCCACCCAATTCAAGAGCACCACTGTACAGCTCATAAATTAAAAACATAAGAGACAATCACAATAAGACATCAACTATAGCCCTAAACCAATCCGCATAATTCAATCTAGATCCGTAAGCACCACAAGTTAGCCCAAATCCTGGCACCTTTGAGGCATGTTTATAGGATAGCAGGAAGATGTTACACAAGAGGGCAGATGCTATGATAGCAAAGCCTGCTTCCTAGACCACATCAAATGACAATGCTGGAGATATGGGACATAAAGCACTTTCTCAGTTTTTGTGCGATGAACAAAACAATGAGAGGAAGTTGGTTCCTGGGATATCCAGGTCCTGTGCTATGAAGGGCTTCATACATGACAATTGTATCTAATTGCCAACCAGATGCTCTCTGGTAAACAAGTATAGTTCCAAAACAAAAGCATTATACGAGCAAGCAAAAGTATGACTATAACTCGGGATGCCACTACATCATTGACCAACTATATCTTCGGAACGGTTTTCAAGATCAGCCCCAGATACATGAATGCAACAATCCATTCATGGCTAAGGCTTAAGTGACTGTGAGAAAAGTTCCCTTTCTGATGGAAACATGCAAAGGTCTTCCCAACCACAATTGCCACCTGCAGGACCATTGAGTCCAAGAAGACCTCCCAAACTGCACCAGTTGTGTTTGAGGAAATTAAATTCTGTTCAGAAATGGAAGATGGGTAAACCCCAGAACACCAGAAGAATCTCCCAAGCCCATTTGGTTCTGCCCTTTGAAACCTCTTCCTCCCCATCCAGACCTCAACAGCTTCCAGGAACTAAGAGAAGATCATGATAGCATCACTTAGTCAATCGAGATGCCCTGTGATACAACTGAATGTCAGTCATCTGCATCCTCACGATCCTTGACTCTGGGTCAATAGATGACCTCACCCAATGCCTTCCTGTAGATGTTAAACAGGAGAGTGAGAAGCCCTGAGGCATCTCACAGACCAAGGACTTTGGGCATAGCCTCTCTCCAGCTATCAACAACAATTGGAACCAGCCACGGGAGGATAATTTATTTATTTTATTTATTTAATTAATTTATATTGCTGCCTGTTCGCCCAAGGCAACTTGAGACAGTTTACACAATGTAAAACCATATTGAAAACAAAATAAATAAATAAAAATTGAAAAAGCAACAAAAACTAACAAAAAGAATCAAATAAATTAATAAAGTACAATAGAACAAAATCTGGAAAAAAGATAAAAAATCACCCCCAAAACTTCCACCCACAGCCCCAAGGACAGCAGATCACACTAGCCATTGGATGGGCTCCATCCCACTCTGGGCTTCCCAGGCCCGCTGGCAAAACCAGGTCTTTTAGTGCCTTTTGAAAGAGTGCTAGAGTGGAGGCCATTCTAATCTCTTTTGGGACCCACCAGGTGCATCTCTCTCGGGGATGGGACCTGCAACATTCCCTGCCTCCCCATCATCTCAAAGTGTCTATGAATGAAGCAATCATTCCATTGTTTTCATACTATTTTATTCCTGTAGGAACTAAGCTATGACTGTACAATCATTGGGGTCTACACAGCACCCTAGATGTGATATCCACTCACCTAGGAACAAACCCCACAATAGCATTAGAATTTAGTTTTTGACTAAAGTTGCCTTCCATTCAAACTCCATCGGAGAGTCCATCCCAGACCAGACAGCCATCATTCAGCCTCTACCATTGATTGCATTAATTGTTTTTGCCGTTGTGGAAATCCAGCCTTTATGTTAGCCATTTGGTGGAAACAAGGTGGCTGTGGCTTATTTAGCAAACCATGGTTTTGCACAGAGGGTGAACCTGATCAGCAATAATACCCCATAAGCATATACTGTAGATAAACAGGCTGCTTTAGAAATATGCAGTTTCCAGAAGAGAAGGATGGTTTGGTGCCACTTTGTTTGTCTACGGAGATTCTCAGTCATCCAAGTCATAGTTGCCCCAAAGCTGCTTTTTTTTTTCTTTCAAAAGGCGACTGGATTTCCTTGAAGATGTTTCACTTCTCATCCAAGAAGCTTCATCGGAATGGAAGAAGCTTCTTGGATGAGAAACAAAACACCTCCAAGGAAAAATAAAGTCCAGTTGCCTTTTGAAAAAAAGCACTTTTGGGACTGTGCTGGTTTCATAAAAAGTAATGCAAGCAAAACTCGATCTCAGTAAGAGCTTTTAAGGTTTCAGGGTGGGTTGTATACAAAGCATGTTTAAGTTTCCTTGGAGCAGTATGTCTTTTTAAAAAACCTGTATCCTGCCTTTATATTTTTACAAATAGCTCAAGGCTACACCTCCAACACATCTTCCTCTTCCTATTTTCCCCACAAGAACCATGAGTTCTGAGAGAGGAACTGGCCCAAGATCACCCAGCCGGCTTTCATGACTAAAGACAAACTAGAACTCACAGTCTCCTGGTGATTGGCCCAGGGCCATTCAGGAACTGGCTTTCATGGTTCTAAGGTGGGACTTGAACTCAGGGCCTCCTTGCTTTCTAGCCTGGTGCCTTATCAAAACGGCTATCTTCTACCTTGCTACACCTTCCTGTACTGTTGGTTAGAAATAGACAAGACTCCCGGCTTTCACGCATTTTCAAGGGAGGCCAGTTCTGCAACGAAACCCCGAGTGAGACCCGTTTGTGTCACATCGCAACCGCCGCGGCTGAACAACCGAGGCAAACGCCGCCGCCGCCGCCGCCGCTCATTCATCCGGATCTGTCCGAGGTCCTGAAAGCGCGGCGGCACCAAGTTTTAGCGCAAAAGGACAGGCGCGCAAGACTCGGGCCGCTCTCCCAACCGAACCGGCGCTTCTTCAGACTGTCATTGGCCACCTTACTTCTCGCCCTCCCCGGCTGCGGGTGATGATGAGAGTTGGAACCGCCGCATCTCTGCACGGCGGCCGATGGGGGAAAAGGCTGATTCCGGGTGGCCGCCAGCACCGCCTCTCGCTCCTGAGAGACGGATCGTGAGAGAGAGAGAGAGAGAGAGAGAGAGAGACCTCTCCTTTTTCGGCCCAAAACAAAACAAAACGCAACCCAGGTTTTGTGCCGCTCAGGTGCCCGCCCGCTTGTTTAGCCGCCGCAACTCCCGAGAGCGGCGGGAGGGAGTTGCGGCGATTTAGAAGGAGGAGAAGGGCAGGAAAGGGGAAGCGGGATCCGGGAGTAAAGGCAGGATTTTGGGCTGCCTGGGGCGGGGGAGGCCGAGCCCAGAATTTACTACTTTCGCTCAACCTGCCGGTCTAAAGTCAGATTTCTCTCTCAGATTAGGGACTCTTGTGATAGAAACCACTCTCCAACGTCCTTAACAAGGCATTTCAAGGCTCCAAACACCCAAAGATAGGACGGAAAGTGGTGCTTTCTGGATACCCCAATGCAGAAGCAGGCAATCCAATGTTCCCAGGAGCATCAATCTCCACGCTCCCTGAGCATTGACCAAGCTGGCTGTAGCTGATGGGAGGGAAAGACTAAACTAAACCATCCGGAGGGCGCCCGATAGCCGATCCCTGCTCGAAGCAGAGCGCCCGAGCGCCCAAACCTCGAGCTCCGGGACTCGGACTGGCTGCTTCGGGTCACAGAAACTTTCGCTTCCAGAAACTTGACCGCAGCGGAGCAGCTCCCGCTGGACCCTTGGCTAATCCCATCCCAAGCCCACGTGACAGAAACGCGTTTTGGAGACAGGATTCAGTCCGGATTAGAATACTGTAATTTGCCGCCCTGCAACCCCTTCTTCCAACCTGAACTCCCGTCTGCAAAAGGTGCGGAGAACAAGCGCCCGAAACCCATCCACAAAAAGCTCTCTGGAAATCCTTAGAAGGGCGTGAAAGCAAAGAAACTCTTAGTAATTTCTTTGTGTTGCTTTCTTTTTCTTTTTACTTCGATCCAGTTTCCTCCTCTTCTTCCTCCTGAAACACACACAAATACACGCGTGCGCACTTTCCTTTCATACCCTAACAGGAAAGGTTAATGTACGGAGAGACTAATTCTGGGATGGTTATTGGAAGAATGCGGCCCCTCCACAAATACGCGTGAAAAGACAAACCAGCGTTGTGGGTTCTAGAAGCCTCTTGGGTCTAGAAGGACCCAAGATCGCAAGCGGGAGATTGGATGGAGAGTCCGCTCGCTTCAAGGGGCGAACTTCTCGAGTTTCGCCCTTTGCTTAGAACACAGAGCAGGAGGCAGGTAGATAAAAGGATACACCTGAGCAGCGGCGCTTAATTTCAGGTCGTGGATCCCATCACCCCCGAACGCCGGTGCTTCTAAACACGCGCAGAGTGCCTGACCCTTCTCTCCGAAGTAACTGTCAGTGGGATTAGTGCGGGGGGTGTTGAACCTTTTGGGTTCCAGATTCTGGAAGGAGCAGGTCAGTCTGCGGCACCTGCTGAATCGCCGAAGGCAAAGCGCCGCGGTGGCGGGCTCCGGCGGGAAGAGCTTCAAGGAGACGCCCTTCCTAGCGGGCACAGCTCGAACTCTGAGCGGTCAGGAAGCTCAGCAGAGGCAGAAATCTAGAGAAGGAAAAGCAGGTCCCGGAACTCCCGGAGTCTCACCCGGTTCTGGGCACGCAGGTTGGAGTGTGTTGGGTCAAGGGAAGGCTCGCGGAGTTGCGCGCGGCTTAGGCTTAGCGTCTCCGGCACGCCCCGAAAGACAGCCGCCTCTATGCTAAGTTTGCCGAACGCGCAAGGTCGGCTTGGCCGCACCTCAGCCCACCGGATCTCCCAAAGGCGGCGCGCAAACCCCCAAGGCTCTGTCCAGGTAAAGCGCCTCGGGCGACGGGCAAAACCTGCGGCCGCCGTTCCCCTCCCCTCTTCGGTGGGTGACTTTGCTGCGTTCTCCACCCCCTCCCACCCCCGGGCAGGGACCTTCCTGCCGGGAGCCGTCCAACTCAAGCCTCGTGCCACATAGGAACGGGCAGGGACGATGGGAACTGTAGTCTTAGCAATTGGAGAAACGCCGGGAGAGGAACTTCCGTGTGCAGCGAAGGCCTAAAACGGAGCGCCAGAACCCCCCAAATAATAACAACCTCATGTGCCCAAGTCAGTTGCGAAGCTATGTCTCCGAGTCTACACTGAGTGTCCGCACCAGAATCTTCAAAGAAGCCTAAGGCAGGGGCTTGCCGGGAAGTGGCCTTAAACGCTGACCAGAGTCCCTGCGGGAAAAGTTAACCGAAAGCCCACGGGGAAAGGCGGCCGTGAGCTTCTCCCGAGGGGCGCTGCCACTCACCTGGCTCCCCGGGGACGGCGAGTCCTCCCGGAGCGGCTCACTTCGGAACAATTTCTGCCCCGATCGATTCCGCCTTCCTCCTCCGCTTCCCTCCCACTAAAGAGGCGGCCGCCGCTGCCTTTTCCCCCCTCCCCCCCCGGGGGAAGGAAACGGAGGAGGGGGGACGCGCGCGAAGCCCGCCCGCCTGCTCGAGCGGCCCGGCCGGGGATCCGCTGCGTCGCGCTGTGCCTGGTCTCCGCTGCTCGGGCCTCCTTTATGCGCTCTGAACCGAACCCAGGGCCAACCGCGGGGGCGCAGCCCAGCTCCGAGTCTGCCTGGTCGGGGAAACCTTTTTATATAGAGGCGCGCCAGTTCCACGCCCCAGGACGAGAGCCCGAGTCACAAACTCCTTCGCCAGGCAAAAACGCTGGGAGGGATTTGTACCTACTCCAACCTCCTCCTCCCCCAAATCACCAATGCCTGGGGACCCGGGCAGAGGCGGCGGCGGCGGCTGGTGCTGCAGCCCACGCCCCACCCCAGGATGCAAACGCCCTTGGCTCGCTTCCCTGGGAACGAGGACCCTCGAAGACTTCGGAGTGCTGGAGAACGCAGCTCCCCGGCCTGCTAGGAATCCACCCCTCGGAAAACAAACAAACGCGGTTTCTCCCCTCGTCCTTTTTTTTTGGGGGGGGGGAGGGGGGGAAGGTTCGGAAATGGGTTCGTTTTCTTGCATTTTCAGGTGCGCTGCCTCCGCGAGTCGCGCGCGTCTTTGGGAAGGCACTACGCCCCCTCGGCGGCTCCCTGCATTCGGAGGGAGTTATTCCCACGTAAAGTATGTACAGAGACCCCCCCCTCCCCGGTGGAAAGTGCAGAAGGAGCTCGTTGGGACTTACTTCTGAGTAAACCGGAGAAAGATCGGGCACCGCGGCGGTGGCCTCGCCCTTTTATCACCGCGCCTGAGGATGATTAACCCGCGTTCCGAATCTGAAACGGGGACGGTGGGAAAAGAGATCGGGGGAGTCAGGGAATCTGCCCCACCGGTGCTCCAACATCGCACTCGCCGCGACAATTCTGTCTTTTAACACCCCCCCCCAACCCACAACCGTCTCTTTCTCAAGCCCCGTTTGGAAGACCTTTCCTCGGATTTTTAAAAAGTACATTTAAGCCGTCCCTTGCAGTGAACTTTTAAATCTCCAGCTCCAAAACGAGATAAATGCAGGCGGGCCTTTTCTAATCTGCATCCTTTTGGAAGCGAGGCTAGCTAAAACACACACCCGTGGGTGCAACAAGTTAGTGAGGTGGAACAGCCTGAAAAAGAGAAGGGGGGAGGGATAGGGTGATGAGACCCATTACTTTTATGGAATTGCACAACGTTCTACCTACATCCCCCTGAGAAGGTGTATTGTGCTTTAAATTTAAACCCTAGTAGTACAATGCGTTCCACCCTCCCCTCCAGCAGAGTTGCCAGAAATGACAGAGGTGGGAAAGGGAAGACATAATTCTCCTGCTGATGGCATTTACACATACACAACACGGGGGAAGAGGGAGGTGGGGGGGGGGAGAGAAAGAGAGAGGAAGAAAAAGNCTGCTGATGGCATTTACACATACACAACACGGGGGAAGAGGGAGGTGGGGGGGGGGAGAGAAAGAGAGAGGAAGAAAAAGAGCAAGAGAGGAAGAGGAAGAGAGAAAATGAAAGAGAGGGTTAAAGAGTGAGAAAAAGGGAAAAAGAGAGAGGAAGAGAGGGAAGGAAAGAGAGGGATAAAGAAAGAGGGGGAGAGAGGGAGAGGTGGAGAGAGAGAGAAAGAGACAGAGATGGAGAAAGAAAGAAAGAGGGAGAGAGAAAATGAGAGGGAAAAGGAAAGAGAGAGGTAAAGAGTGAGAGAAAGGGGATGAGAGAAAGAGAGAGATGGAGAAAGAGAGGAATAATTTTTGTATTTTTCTGTCAAGCCCTTTAAAATATTTATTATTGTCCAGTTACCTCAAGGTGTAAAAATGGAAGAGGAAAGGGGAAAATGCACCTATGGAAACCAGTGTAAACTAAAAACAGGAAAATAAATCTATGAAAACTGAGCTAATTGGCAAGCACAGTATGTCTTTCCTTTCACCGTTAAGCACAATAGTGTGAATAGATTCCAATTGTCTCCACTTAATGGCCACATTGTCTTTTCAGGGGTTCAAAATGCTGTGTTCAAGGACAGAAGAAGAACTGCTGATTAAAACCAAAGGGGCCCTAACCCAGCATTCAGTTCTCACAGTAACTAACCAGATGAGGACAAAGAAAGACCAGAAAGAAAAAAGCCAGTCTGGTCAAGTGCTAAGACACTTGGCTAGAAGCCAGGAGATTGAAAGTTCTAGTTCTGCCTTTGGCATGAAAGCCAGCTGGGTGATTTAGGGCCAAACACCAGGAGACTGTGAATTCTAGTCCTGATTTAAGTGTGAAAATCATCTGAGTGACTTTGGGCAAATCACCAGGAGACTGGGAGTTCTAGTCCCACCATAGGCATGAAAGCGAGCTGGGTGACTTTTGGCCAGCCACACTGTCTCATCCCAGCCTACCTCACAGAGTTGCTGTTATGGGAAAAATTGGAAGGAGTATTGGGTATGTTTACTGCCTTGGGTTATCCATAGAAATAATAAAGTTAGGAAATAAACAAAAATAGAAATTATATTCCTGTATAGAAGGTAATATGGAGGGATAGATCACTGCACAGACTCCATTGATAATATTATGAATGGTTCCAAATGTAAAGGATCATCTCCAATATTTATTAAATCTTTGCCAAGTAAATAAAGAGGTAAAGGCAGAGATGGTATTCAGCAGGTTTTAACCAGTTCTGGGGAACCAGTAGCGGAAATGTTGAGTAGATTGGAGAACTGGTCAATCCCACCTCTGACTGGCCCTGCCCCCTCTATTCTCTGCCTCCCATTGAGCCGCAGCTGATCGGCTGGGTCTCCTTTGATTGCCCTGCACAGGAGAACAGAGCTGGAAAGCAGGTTAGTGGGGTGGGCAGGGAAGGGGATTTTGCAGTAACCTTCCCCTGCCACACCCACGAAACCATGCCCACAGAAAAGGTAGTTTTTTGAATCCCACCTCTGGGTCAAGGGAACATAGATAGTATTTCTTCCTCCTCTTTTCCACCTGCACAACCCTGTCAGGTAGGCTGGCTGGAGAGTGAACAAGTGGCCCCAAATCAGCCAGAGGCCCTTCTTCACCCTAAGGAAATTTCTCAGTGCCAATTCAGCATCTTAATCACCCCATGATATGTAAAACCGGGGCCTCCCCAGCTTGTTATGAAAGGTATTTATTTATAACTTATTAGCTTATGATATTTCTAGGTTGTGCTAATTTGTTACATCCCTGAGCAGCCTACAAAACACACCATAAAAATACAATAAAGGCATTAAAAAAAACATCACACTGTCAGAAGTTCAGAACAAAACAACCATCCAAGCTGAATCTCCATCAGGATTCTGGCAGTTCCCCCAATTAAATCATGAGTCTCGAGCCAAACTTCCAAAACTTCAAAAGGATTTTTTGGGAGTTAACATGTCCGGCACTGCCTGGGTGTAGCCGACTCTGAGACACATCATTCATTGTCACCCTTGACCCTGGTTTTCCCTCACCCTTCTCGGTGTATCCTAATTCATATTCTCCAATGGGACACATCCATAGCCAAGAGCCATCAATCATGCTCTCCAGTTAGAATGTTGCTTGGCAGAAACTTGGGTCACCTATCTTTGAAAACATTTATGGAATGCACTTTCAGTTTGCAATCTGCTGCACTGCTCCCCCCTCCCTTTCTGTTGGCAACTCTAAAAAGACCATAGAAATATTTTGAGTTGACACCATCACCCCTTTGAACCAACCAGTGGATCGAGTTGGTTCGACCAGGTTTTAAGGACAAGCAGAACTGAACTCCAAACAAAACTTGGCTGGCAATGTATGTCCTATAGGTGCACCATGTACAGAAGTATAGGAACGGGTGTGCCCTGCCAAAGCATAATTGCAAATGATAAAACCCTTCCTTATTTTTTAAATTAAAATAAGCAAGAAGAATGAGATTGTGGCCATTGAAATTCAGAGCACCAAAGCTTTTTTCTGCCCTTTCCCCAAAGTCAGTTTTCCTGCAGTGTGAAAATAAAAGAAAGCAGAGTCAAAAGTGGGAGCAGCAAGTTGATGAGAGTCTAGTGGTTTAGGAGCCAGGCTGGAAACTGGGAGATGGTGAGTTCTAGTTCTGCCTTAGCCATGAAAGCCAGCTGGGTGACTTTGAGCCAGTCCCTCTCTCTCTCAGCTCAATTCACCTCACAGGGTTGTTGTTGTGGGGGAAATTGGAGGAGGAAGAGGTGTGTTGGATACATTCACTGCCTTATTTGTAAAAATAATAGAGGCAGCATGCAAATAAAGAAATAACATAAAAATCATGGAGACACCCTGCTTTATACTGGGCTACTTAATCCACTTGTGGATGTAACTCACCACACTGCAATAATAGCAATAGCCTTTAGACTTATACCGCTTTTCAGTACTTTACAGTGCACTCTAAGCAGGTTACAGAGTCAGCCTCTCGCTCCCAACAATGTGGGTTCTCATTTTACCCACCTCGGAAGGACAGAAGGCTGAGTCAATCTTGAGCCTGGTGGGATTCAAACTGCCAAATAGCAGGCAGCCGGCAGGCAGCCTGCAATACTGCCCTCTAACCACTGCACCACCACGGCTCAATAAGCTACAGTATTCTGTAGCTGATTTACTTCAGCGTAGAGCAGTGAATGAACCTTGGAAGCCTCATCTCTAAATAATGAATGGATTCACCTGGGTGACAGCCTATTGTGGTTTGCTCAATAAACAATGGTCGGACATGATCTGTAAATTGTACCAAACTATTTGTAAAGGAATGGTTAAGTGTGACAAATCAGAAATCCCAGGCAGTTCAAATGAATAGAAAGGTTCACTGTAAGCTTAAGGTCTCTATAAGAATCTGAGCTACTAACGGTTAAAGCAAATAGGTGGTAGGTAAGAGTCAATGGAGCTCAAGATGGGCTGGACTTAAATCTCTTGTGGGCACAAAAGGATTTGAGACTGATGACATGTTTGACTCTTCTTTTGGGCTCAGTCTGGCCATCTGTTACATGAATGGGAATCTAACCATTCTGGAACAGTTTTGATCCTTCTTCTCAAAAAAGTCCAGCTCCTATCATTCTAGATCAGGCATGTCCAATCCTCAGCCCATGGACCACATGTGGCCCTGCGCAGCTAATAATGAGGCCCCATAACATATAATAATATATATATATTTATATATATTAACTATATTATATATATTTTACTTGGGCCCAAGACAATTCCTCTTCACTCAAGCCAAAAGGTTGGACCCCATGTTCCAGATGAATATGAGGAGATAGAACTCACTTTGCCCCATTAAGGAGAAAAGGAGGGCGCTCATTTTCAGCCATGCCTGCAATTTTAATCTTTGTCTCTCCTGCCCCTCCCCATTTCTCCNTTTTCAGCCATGCCTGCAATTTTAATCTTTGTCTTTCCTGCCCCTCCCCATTTCTCCCCTACCTTCTTCAAAGTACAGTGAGAACTCAGGTTGAACATTGTTGCTCCATGTAATTGCTCCTCATATCCATGGCAACAATTGCATGAGTGTGCATTTACTCACTCATGCACAGGGAGAGAGAGAGAGAGACCTTTTGTTTGTGATCAAGAGTTCTTCACCTGATCAAAACAAGGGAAACTGAGAAAGAAGAGGTAAAGTGGAGGGGAGATTTAAGAGATATTTTCCTAAGCTTTTGCAAACTCAAAGGGTCTCCTTCAACCAAAGGTTGCTTCAAAATCCAACAGAAAGTGATATTCTGACCGGTTCGGGAAGACCAGTAGTGGGAATTTTGAGTAGTTCAGAGAACCGGCCAATCCCACCTCTGACTGGCCCCGCCAACCCCATCTCTCCTCTGCCTCCCATTGAGTCCCAGCTGATCTGTTGGTCTTTGGGTTCTCTGCCAGGACGAACAGAGCTGGAAAACAGGTTAGTAGGGGGGGATTTTGCAGTATCCTTCCCCTGCCACGCCCACCAAGCCATGCCCAGAGGACCAGTCCGTGAAAAATTTGGATCCCACCACTGAAAAGAAGAGAGGAAGGAAAGGGGAAGGAAGGGAGGAAAAGGGAAAGAAGCAGAGGTGGGATTCAGCCAGTTCTGACCGTTCTGGGAGAACCGGTAGTGGAATTTTTGTGTAGTTCAGAAGAACCCGGCAATACCGCTCTTGACTGGCCCCGCCCCATCATATTCTCACCTCTCTGAGTCCCAGCTGATCGGCTGGGTCTTCTTTGGTTGCCCTGCCCAGGAGAACGGAGCTGGAAGGCAGGTTTGGGGTGGGGAGGGAAGGGGATTTTGCAGTCTCCTTCCCTGCCACACCCATCAAGCCAGCCCATCAAGCCACACACAGAACCGGTAGTTAAAAAAATTTGAATCCCACCACTGGTTAAGAACTACCCTGTATTTTCTTGCCAATTCCAGACTAACAAGGGATGAAGACAGAGAAGCATCTGAGCATTGTACCAGGAAGCACCTTTTTTTTTTTTTTGACAGAAACAGGACAAGGAACCGGGGAGAAGTGGGAGGGTTAGGGCAAAATGTTGTTTTAATTTAAGGAGAATATTGATTGTTTGACCGTGTGCTTTTCAGTCAGCTATTTAATTTTATTTATTTATTTTATTTTGTCAAGAGATTATTAGATAACAGGTGTAAGTGTAAGCATGGTTATGAATACATTAAATGGATACGAATAAGAAAAAAAAAAAGAAACAATAGGATGGGACGGTAGGCACGTTGGTGCACTTATGCATATCCCTATGGATTTTATAATTATAATTATATTATATTATATTATATTATATTATATTATATTATATTATATTATATTATATTATATTATATTATATTATATTATATTATTCTAGCAGCCACATAGGTTCTTGTGATGTGTCTCAAACCTGATCTTGCAAGAAGGAGAATTAATTAACATTAACTAGACTTTTGAAAACGCAAAGGAATTAATTGAGAATATGAATATTGGAACAGATATTGTTTATGTGTTGCTTTATTTGATTCGTATTCTAGCTTTCATGCAGGAGTTTGGGGCAATGCAACACTCCAATGTCAATTGGTCTAGTAGTCAACTACTATTGACTAAAGTTACTCCAGGTCTTACTACTTCTAGTCCAACCCTTTCACCACAATGCCTCTGCCTTTCCTGGAATCCCCCAACATTTTACCTAGATGATACAAGATTTCCAACATCAGCGTCTCCTTTTTGGCACAATTCTCTCAAATCTTAGTTCTTCCACATCCACAGATTAATTGTTCTCGCTGTCAGGAAATTTCTCTTGAGTTCTAGGTTGGATCTCTCTTTAATGATCTTCTATCTGTAGGAGAAGAACAGACTGAGCCCAAGGGAGGGGTCAAACGCTTCATTGGTCTTGAGTCCCTTCATGCCTACAAGAGATCAAAGCCCAGCCCATTTTGAATTCCATTGATTCTTGTCTGCTGTCAACTTGCTTTGACCATTTGTAGTTCAGAATAATGTACAGTGTTATCATGCAGAAAACCTATTCATTTGAACAGCCTGGACTCCTGCTTTCTTGTGTTTGATACCATCCGTTAGTTCTTGCCTTGCCTTCTGGTGCTTTGGATAATAGGTTGACCTCCTCTTCTCTGGGAGAGCCCCTCAGATATTGGAAAACTGCTATCATGTCACCCCTAACTCTTTGTTAGACTAGACATATCCAGTTCCTGCAACTGTTCCTCATATGTTTCATTCTCCAGCCCGCTAATCATCTTTGTTGCTCTTCTCTGCACTGTCTATTTATCTTTTTGTCTATTTAAGACAAGGGACACAGCTATTTGAGATGTTTTGCTCAAAGCCCACCCTTTTCTATATAACATGTCTGCCTGAGCCAGAAGTGGTACAGTGGCCTAGAGGTGGAGCTCTCGCCTCACAATCAGGAGGCTGTGAGTTTGATCCTAGGGAGAGGCAGATTTTTCTCTCTCTGGGCACAATGAGATATCTGCTGAACAAAACTCTGCATTGGCAACTGGAAGGGCATCCGGCCATTAAAACACTCAGCTCCATTCAGTTGCCCAGATTCCAACCCCACAAGGGATTATGGGGGTCATTAAAAGATGATGATGTCTGTCTGAGCCAGTTCTCAGTGGTAAGTTGCAGCTGCCCCACTGGATGCTCCCTAATATGTGGGTTCTTTTTTTCCGTAGAAAAGTTTTCTTTAGTCCAAGTTTGCTTCAATAAAGAGAAGATCTGATTTNTGGATGCTCCCTAATATGTGGGTTCTTTTTTTCCGTAGAAGAGTTTTCTTTAGTCCAAGTTTGCTTCAATAAAGAGAAGATCTGATTTGCTCTCCCTTTCAAAGCATGTGGAAAGATATCCCCAGCAATATGCTAATAATAAGCCCAAGTAGTGGCCTGGCTGAGGATCCCAGGGGACGCAGAAGAGAGAACCAAAGGATTGTGGGTCCTAAATTTCTTCGGTGAATCTCAAGTCTTACTTGATTTAAAGCTGTGGCTTTCACCAGCTCAAAATTGTGTTTTGGCTTCTCTTTCATAATTCATTCTTGCTTCCTTTCTGTTTTCTAGTATTGGCTGTTAACAGTGAGACTGTTCACAGAGGCATTATTTTATTAATATTTTCTAGGTCCTGAATTTCAGGGTTCCAATTTGTTTTACACAAGGCCTAGTAATTCTTTATTTCGTTCGCAGATCTTGTTTTGCTCCAGCTTGTTTCTTCACATGATATGCTTGTCTCCTCTTTCTTTGGCCTACTTTTTCTTTTGCATTGTATTTTCATCGTTCCAAAGTATTGGAAGGGTTGGATGACTTGAATCAATAACTTTTTACAGTTTGAATTTTGCTTTCCTGCATCTTTCCACAGCCCCTTTCTTTGTGTTTCTACACTAAGGAATAAAGAAGAGGCTACTAATATTTTTTCTAACTGGTCAATTAAAAAAAAAAAGGCACAGATTTTCACGAGCTACAGCTCACTTTATCAGGTGGATGGAATGACTAAACTGATGTAGGATTTAAATTGAAGTGAGTCAGGGGAAAGAACAGATGAAATGAGCCAATGAAGAACTGCAATAAGTTGAAAATCCATGGTGTTTGTTGAAACCATCAGAGAATGCCTTAAACCTTTTGATGTAAGTTCAGTAATAAGTCCATGTTTTGGTCCATGTTTTGTGTTCTAATATTACTTAGACCACGTTTTGAGTCTTGATGTCAAATTTGCACCCTATTTTTGTGCAATTTGTCCAGCTTCTAGTCTACGTAGAAGTGAGAGGGACATTGCTGTCAAATGGTGGCACACGTCCCATTGGGGACAGAATGTGTGAAGGTGCTTCTCATCTTGTGTGGAAAGTTGTTGAGGCCTGGGGTGGTACTGCTGGTGTAAATTGGGGGCATCTGGTTCTCATTTTTAGCGTTGTTTCTTTATGTGAGAGCCCGCTGTAGGTCAAGTAGTGGTCTGAATGCCAAGTATGGGCCTGTCAATCAGGGCTTAAGAAAGTGCAGTGACATTGTCCAGTATAGGCTCAAACTTATAAATAATGTGTGTGAGCGGTTTGAACTGTGAGCTGTAGGTGATAACCAGTGGTGACTTTTGTTTCAGTGGTCTGTCTTTCAATAGGTCCTTCCTGGGAATTAATGTAGCTGCACAGATTGCTAGATCTGGGAATTGATCTGGCTTTTAAACAAAGGGATGTGAGAAGGGAAAGTTACACCAAAGAGTGAATTTGGTTTCTGTACTGGAAAGAGCAGAGAGGTGAAAAGAAGCGAGAACCGATTAAGCAATATTAGAAGAATTGCCAGCAGGTTTGGTATTCTGATCCAGACTGGGACACTGAATGTTTTATATCACTCTTAGCTAATGAAAATCTTATTAGTTCCCCCACCCCACCCTCTCATTTTGATAGAGAAAAGAACTAATTCAATAGAGAGACGTCTAATAACCAGCAACAGACCCGTCTGCAAGATTGGAAATATTTTCCTGCCAAGCACAGAGGGGGCATATTTGGAGATAGAAAGCAGGTGGTCGGGGGGGGGGGGGGGCNGGGGGGGGGGGGGGGGATCAGTCCAACCTAGTAAGAAAATATGCATCACATGGATTGGAATACCAAAATGGCTTCCTCTGACAAATCTGCACTAAAAGACACTCATAGTGCATGGAACCAGTTTGGTCTACTGGTTAAGGCTCCAGGTTAGAAATTGGGAGACTGTGAGTTCTAGTCCCATCTTAGATTTTAAAGGCAGTTGGTTGACTTTGGGCCAATCACCAGGAGACTGTGAATTCTAGTCCTGCCTTAGATTTGAAAGCCAGCTGTGTGACTTTGGGCTGATCACTAGGAGTCTGTGAATTCTAGTCCCACCTTAGGTATGAAAGCTGGCTGGGGGACATTGGACCAGTACCCCTCACTTCAGCTCAACTCACCTCACAGGGTGGTTGCTTGGAGAAAATAGGAGGAAGAAGGTGTATTGGCTACATTTGTGGGTTATTTGTACAGATAATAAAGGCAGGACACAAACAAACAAACAAGGTGGAATCTGAACATTTGTGCAAAACAGTTGTGAGTCCCCTACACTATTTTAGTTTACTGAGGTTACTGATGAACATGGAAAACACAGACAGTAAATTTTTGTGAGTTTATCTCATTCCTTTTTCAAGATAACGGCTGTTAACACACCTTGTAGCAGACAATTCCATAAAATGAATGAAGTACTTTAAAAAAAAAAGGAAAGAAAGAAATCTAGTTCGCAGGTGCTGTTTTTATTAACAATGTTCTCAAGTGGCCTGGACTTTTAAGTGTGCACAAGAGGTTCACAGCTTTCTCAAATGGTTTCTGTAAGATTGCACGTAAGTCTATGCATGCAAAAGATTTATCTAGCAAGCTCAGAATGTGGAGATAGCCACTAAGTTAGACAGATGCATGAAAAACTTAATAAATAACCATGGAGGATAACCTACCGATGGCTCTGTGTCAAGGTTAAAGATGACATTCTTTTGAATTTGTAATGAGTTAATCCAATCCCCACCTTTTAACCGAGGTCGGTTTCTGCTCACTCGTGCTATTGAGGTTGCAAGAGGGAGGTTTTCAAGATAATTTAAAATAGACATCCCATCCCATTCTCATGACTAAATCAGGATTAGAACTCACTGCCTCCTGCTTCCTAGAATTATCCAACATTCATATCTTTGCAAAGATATTCTGCCTTCAAATCCAGCATCTGAACTTCACAAAAATAGCTAGCTGATCAAAATGGAGGAAAATGAATGTTGGATAATTCTAGGAAGCAGGAGGCAGTGAGTTCTAATCCTGATTTAGTCATGAGAATGGGATGGGTGACTTTAGGCCAGTCCTCCAGAGATGTTGGAGTTCATCCCTGGAAGTTTTCAAGAAGAGACTGGACTGCCATCTGTCATAGATGGTGTAGGGCAGGGGTCTCCAACCTTGGCCACTTTAAGACTTGAGGAATTCTGGGAGTTGAAGTCCACAAGTCTTAAAATGGCCAAGATTGGAGACCCCTGGTGAAGGATTTCCTGCCTAGGTGGGGGGGTTGGACTAGATGACCTACAAGGTCCCTTACAACTTTGTTAATCTCTCTCTCTCTCCCCCTCCCTCCCTCTCTCCCCCCCCCCAAGTTCTAATCCTACTTTAGGCATGAAAGCCAGCGGAACTGAAGCTAAAGGCTGGGCAGGGCAGAGTATCATGTTTACCCCCCTACTCAAAGGTCTTCAGAGCCTGTTGGTGTGCAAATGTAGCAATTGGAGAAAAATACAGGTAGTCCTTGACTTACGACAGTTCATTTAGGGGTAGCCATAACAACAAGTCAGCTTGTTTGATGACTAAGAAACAGCACCTGTTGTGAGCCATGTCAGACAGCTCAAAGCCTGGGCATGACTTAAGGTAACTGGGCTGTATATATAAGAGTTGGTGTGCTTCTGTGCTATATATATTGTTTCTGTGGCTGTGTCCTTGCTACCACGTTGCTAGAGCTGCATGGGTATTGTATACATGCATCATGTTTTATATTATTGTATATAAACAAGTTTCTTCCATAAATGAATCCTGCTGAATTATTTACCTGTGTGGCTGGTTGGATTGCTAAAAACTCTGACACCCATGATCATGTGATCAAAATTCAGATGCTTGGCAACTGGTTCATACTTATGACCATTGTTGTGTCCCAAGATCATGTGATCCTCTTCTGTGACCTTCTGACAAGCCAGGTCAATAATAGGGAAGCCAGATTCACTTCTACAACTGGGTTACGAGCTTATCAACTGCAGTGATTCACTTAAAACTGTGGCAGGAAAGTTCGTAATAATGGGCAAGACTCACTTAACAAAGGTCTTGCTTCGCAACAAAAATTTGGGAGTCCATTACTGTCGTAAGTAGAGGATTACCTGTACCATATTTTTTTCCCCAGGACTGTGCAAATGCTCCATGAGCACCAGAAAAAGGGGAAGCTCCTTTAAATGTATTTATTGGGGAGGAACGAGGTTTGTGCTGCTGTTCATCTCCAAGTCTCATTTTTGGAGATCAAAATGGCCCTAATTTTTGGTTACTTTGCTCGCAGTAGGTCCAGGCAAGCCACCAGGCTGCCAAAAGAGGAACACGGTGACATAATTACACAACTGCAGCAATTATGAGCTTGATCCCTGACCTCTGATACAAGTACATAATTGTGACATTTGCATGACTCCATTGTCAAGTGCACTTCATAATTTGCATCCTTTGTTTTGCTGATGCCCCTAGATGGGCCAGTGTGGAAGAAGATGTAGAGATTATAACTGATAAATAAAATAGACCCGTTGACTTCCCTCTGATTACAAACGCGTTTAAGCAGAAGAACCCTTTCATTTGGAGCAGTATTATTCTTCTTATTGTTGTTGTTGTTGTTATTAATTGGTTCCTTTAGTGAGATTCACAGCCTTTGGGGCTGGTTGATAGCTCAACCGCTCAAGTCCTAACCAAGGACCCTAACTGTTGAGATAGGTAATAACTGTTAAACTGATATTAATTATTATTATCATTATCATCATCATCATAATTATTATTTAGTGTATGATGAGGACATGACAGAAGAGAAGTAAACGTATATATACACAGTCCACGTAATTATAAGTAAAATGTCATGCCCCCATCAGAGTCTGAATCCGAGGAGGAAGACAAACAGCTGACAGGGAGTGTGTCTCCGTTGTCTGTGGAGGAAACTGGGAAAGGGCAAAGTCCAGCTGGGCAGAGGTAGAACAAGGGAGTTCAAAGGAAGACCCAGCCCCACCCCCTCTTCATCCTAAGGCATGCAGGGAGGAACGGAGAAGAGAGCAACGTGGGTTGTATGGCTTATGAGGGAGGAAAAGGCCCTGATTCCCTTCATTAGCCACAGCTGGGAAGGGAGTTTAAAAGAGAGGCATGCCAACTGGCCAATACCACCTCTGACTGGCCCCGCCAACTCCATCTCTTCTCTGCCTCCCATGGAGTCCCAGCTGATTGGCTGGTTCTTCTTTGGTTGCCCTGCCCAGAAGAACGGAGCTGGAAAGCAGGTTAATGGGGTGGGGAGGGAATGGGGATTTTGCAGTACCCTTCCCCTGCCACGCCCACCAAGCCATGCCCAACAGTAGGAAAAAAATTTGAATCCCACCACTGCAACTAGGCGATGCGTTAGTGAAGCTGTAAATAAATGCAGTAGCAAAGATGGTGTTTTTCCTTACAGTTAAAGAAAGTGAAAGTTTAATACAATATCAATAAAACCAGAAAACCAACGAAACTGGCTGAGCCCCCAATCCTTCCCATGATGTTTAAAGTCTAAGCCAATCTCAAATTGAAATCAGTGATGCGCTAATCTTCCTTTTTTTTTTTTTTTTGATTTCTCCCACAGGGACAGATTCATTTCCCCTTCCCTCTTGGAAGAGAGACCTATAAAGAGGCTTTTAAGGAAGCTAATTAGTGAACCGGTTAATCAAAAAGGCCCCGGGAGCTATATATCAAAAGCCCCGAGATGCTGAAAATTAGGGCAGCTTAGGCCAGCCAGGACACTGTCCGTTTTGAAGAAATGTGGCGACAGGGGAGACGAGAAAGGACTCCAGGGGCTTTTATCTGATGGCTGACTCTTTAACAAGAGGCATCCGTCTGGTTTTCCTAGGGATGTGTGGGGAATATAGCAGGGGATTGTAAGAATTTGACAGAAGTTGCAAGCACTGCTGTTCTTTAGGAAACACACCGCGGAGGAATCGAACCTGTTTTCTTGAATTCTCCAAGGTAAGGCTTGGATTTGCATACTATTCAAAGGATAGTAACTTCTTTCTAAAGAAGATTCTCACTCTGCATTACAGCACGGCTGGCCCCATCTATTCCAAGGACACCCAAGGCAATTTGTTGGCACTGATGATATTACCTAGTTGGGTAATGAAAGGTCTGACAGAAAATTACCAAGCTCAGAGAGCATCAAAGACCCCACAGTTCTCCTCTTCCTCCTCCTCCTCTCCACAAACCTCACTCCAAACTTCACTCTTCTAAGCACTGGATGATATTACCTAGCTGAGTAATGAAAGTCTGAAAGAAGAGCACCAAGCTCAGAGAGGCATCCATGACCCCACAGTCCTCCTCCTCCTCCTCCACAAACCCACTTTCTCTAGCACTAATAATGTCACCTAGTTAGATCTTGAAATGTTTGCAAGAAAAAAACCAACTCAAAGAAATTCAAGGACCCACGTTCCTCCTCCTCCTCGCTCCTCCTCCTCCTCCTCCTCCTCCTCCGCAAACCCCACTCCCTTCTAGCACTGATGATGTCACCTAGTTTGGGTAATGAAAACCACCAAGAAAACCACCAAGCTCAGAGAACACCAAAGTCCCCGCAGTTCCACCCTCAGCTACAAATATTCTTTTCTGTCAGTGACATAGACCACTTGAGAGTAAGGCACTTATACCAATTGCAACTGGTGTTTGCTACAGCACTGCATCTTAGTCCCCCAAGAAAGACCTTTTCCAAACCAGGGCCAGTACTACTACAAGGAAGGCAAAGCAGCAATGGAAAGGTGTTTCCATTGTTTCTGAAGTATCTATGCCAACCGCCGGTTTTGTGTTCTCCTGACGCTTTTCTGAAAATGATTGTTGTTGACTGAACTAACAAGGAGGGGCTAGGCTATATATAGACTGCAGTACAAGGAAAGGAAAACTCTTCTCCACAGTTCTCTGATCTTTCAGGAAGATCACTTTACTCTTTGTCGAAGGAGAAAGGAATTTAAGTGGGCAGGGCATTTGTTCTTATTTCCTGCCAGCCTCCATTCATAAATTCACAGCATGGGGTTTCCAGGCTTTGAACTCCCATCTTGAGCAAAGATTTCCCCAAGCCTTTCTGAAAAACCAGACTAGCTTCTCATAAAAGCTCTCTGATCCCATCTGGATCAAGCCAAGCTCACTGAGATACCTATCCCCGAAAAGGAAAAAAAAAATAGTTTGACTTCAAAAGCAGATAGTTCAAGGATGTGCATGTGATGGATATTTTTATAGACACCTTCTTGAATTTTCTTGTCAATCAGCAATAAATCAGAAAGCCAGGTGGATGTAATGATTACAGGTTTATTGCATGCTAACCCTCTCTACAAGATTCTGCACTACAAACTTTCAAAGTAAATGGACCATAGAAAAGAGTCAACAGAATTTATGGTGGGCTGGATTTAGTTCCTTTGTAGGCGTGGAGGGAGACTGAATCAGTCATCGAGACTGATGACACATTTGACCCCTCCTTCAGCTTGCTCATCTCTTACATTTCCTTTACAACTCTTCCTATCCCATTTTTCCTCCAACCAAGAAAAGCCAATTGTCCTCAACAACCTTTCACTTAGTGTCTGTCTGAAGGGGACTGGAGGCTAAAATATATGAAGGACGGTTGCAGGAACTGGGTATGTCTTGTCTAATGAAAAGAAGGACTAGGGGAGCCATGATAGCATTTTCCAATATCTCAGGGGCTGCCCCAAAGAAGAGGAGGGATCAACCTATTCTCCAAAGCTCTTGAAGGCAGGAGAAGAAGCAATGGGTGGAAACTAATCAAGAAGAGAAGCAACCTAGACCTAAGGAGAAATTTCGTGACAGTGAGAACAGTTAATCAGGGGAACAACTTGCCTCCAGAAATTGTGAATGCTCCAACACTGGAAGTTTTAAGAAGAGATTTGATTTGTCTGAAGTGGTGTAGGGTTTCCTGCCTAAGCAGGGGGTTGGACTAGAAGACCTCTAAGGTCCCTTCCAACTCTGTTATTCTATTCTATTCTAAGTTACAGCAGCACTGGAAAAATGATTTAAGAACTGTTTTTCATGCTTATGACAGCAGCATTCCTATGGCCACGTGATCAAAATTGCCAACTGGCATCTATTTATGGGATCCCCCTTTGGTGACCTTCTGACAAGCAAAGTCAATGGAAAGACGGATTCACCTAACAACTATGTTTCTAGGTGTCAGGCCTGATGCAGGCCTGATGCTGGCCTGACTGAGGCCATTTTGGGACTTCAGCGTTGACATACTGGAGAAGAAGGCTGGGGGGGGGGGAATGGAAATAATTGAGGTAGTTGTAGCCAAAACAAAATGATTTCTCGTGGGAACCAAGGACATTCCTGCAGGTGCTCGGGAAAGAGGGGGGCAGAATCACCTAGCAACTGGACAGTATCCTGATTGGACCATGTGACTGCTTGTTTTGAGAAAGTGACAAATGTTCACTTTTCATCAGGGCAAAACCATGGGAATATTCAGAGTCGGTTTCCACCAACCTGTGCCAATATGACAGATCCAATAAACTTATTTTTTGAGGAACATACCAGCATCGGAGTTTTGTTTGCTGCAGGTATGTTACTTGGAATCCTGACAACTAGCTTCACACCTACAGAGATTTACTTAACGGTGGCAAGAAAGGCCGTAAAATGGGAAAAAACTTACTTAACGACTGTCTTGCTTAGCAACAGAAAGTTTGGGCTCTATTGTGGGGTCACAAGTCAAGGATTACCTGTGCTGCAGAAGCTTGCTAGAAGGAAACCCATCTTGCATAATTGTACTAAAATTCCAAGGAACCGTCGCTCTGAGAAACATGGAAACCAAATGCTTCTCAGGGTGGGAGCTAATGAAAAAGCCACAAGGGCCACAATTTATGTGTAGCAACAAAGAAATCCCTGTCTTAGGTTCCTCCAACCATTGGCATCACTGATTTTGGGGCCCAGAAAAACTGCTTTTCCGAACAAAATGTTGTGACTCGTGGGGATAGGTCAGCTGTTCCAGGGAACAAAATCTTGACTTCAAGTTTGCCACAAGACGTACAGTGCTTTATAAATGCAGGTGTGGAATTATAAATAAAGGACTGAAATAGAAAATACAGAATCCATCACATTGTAATGGAAAATTCCATGTGGTCTGTTGCTTGGAGATGTGAATGCCACTGGTCTCTTTTGGAGACCTTTTCAGACTTTCAGAAAAAGGAAGCAAACTTTTAAAATGAGAAACTTCCTCTATGGAATCGGAGACCTAACCAGCTGTTCCGACTGACCTTAAGGCATCAGCTGTAGCTCTATAACAAACTTTTTGAACTGAGTTCAGAAATGCACTGGAAATGCACCAGCATTTGTGTAAAGAAATGTATGTATGTAAAGAAGTGATGTGAATGTTCTCAATCAAGAGAACTCAACCGATCAAGATTCATGGTGCCGATCAGAGTCCAGGTTTTGATCATTCAACCAAGCACAGGAGATCTTCTGATAATATGATAGAGGAGGAGACAGGGCTGGAAATATTAATTTATTGGTTTTCTCCCCCTCCTCTCTGCCCATTATTTGGAGACTTTTCAAGCAATAGCACTTAGACCAGGGGTGTCAAACTGGATTTCTTTGAGGGCTGGATCAGCATTGAAGTTCTCCCGCGGGCTTACAGAAGGAGGCAGTGGGGCGGGGGGGGGGGGGGNGGGGGGGGGGGGGGGGGGGGGGGGGGCTGGACGGATGCTTCCTGCGGGACCCTGCATGCCAAAACAAGGTGCAGGGGGTCCACATGCAGCCCCCCTGTGCCTCGTTTTCACCTTCCATGGCCTCCTGCAGAATTCTGCCAGCTGTTTTTGGGCTGTTTCCAGCCCATTTTCAGGCCTGCTTTCCAGCCCATTTTTGGCTGGCAAATTGCTGCAAGAGGCCATGGAGGGTGAAAACGAAGCACAGCCCCCCCCACACACACACACATGGCCCATTTTAGCGGCCATAGGCACTGCGGGCCAGTCCTTTGATATTTCCAGGCTGGCCCCATTTTCAGTTTGACATCCCTGACTTAAACTTATATAGTGCTTTCCAGCCGTAAGGGGTTTACAGGGTCAGCATATCGCCTCCAACAATCTGGGTTATATCGACTCATTAGACCGACCTCGGAAGGATGGAAGGTTAAGTCCACTTTGAGCCAGTGAGAATCGAGCTCCTGGCAGTGGGCAGAGTCAGCAGTGGTTAGAATACTGCATTCTAACCACTATACCACACGGCTCAGGATAAGAACATCCAGCACTCGTTTGATTTAGGTTGAACTTGCAAAACTTAAACATCTTGTTTGTGCTTGCATTATGTAAAGTGGCTGGCATCTTGGAGCCCAACTAGGAGAAAACATCTAGTCAACCACATCTGATCTCAAAAAAATATTCTAGAAATGGTTAGCAATTAGAAGGGAGACAAATGCAAAATCCCAGAGGCGCAGATTCATCTGGAAAATAAAGTTAACAAAACACTCTCAAAAAACACACGACTCTTTGTTGACAAGGACAATCAATGTACACCCACATCCATGATGTCACAAGGAGTTAATCTGTTCCTGTCCCAATTTTATACTGAAAATAGGTAAAGGATAAGGTTCCCCTTCCACATACATGCTAGTTGTTTCTGGCTCTAGGGGCTAGTGCTCATCTCCGTTACAAAGCTGAAGAGCCAGTGCTTTCCGAAGACGTCTCTGTGGTCATGTGGCCGGCATGACTAAACGCCTTTGAAGGCACGTGGAACACTGTTACCTTCCCACCAAAGGGGTCCCTATTTTTCTTCTTGCATTTTTATATGCTTTCCAACTGTTAGGTTGGCAGTAGCTGGAACAAGGAACAGGAGCTCACTCCATTACGCGGTGCTAGGGATTTGAACCGGCAAACTGCCGACCTTTCTGATCGACAAGCTCAGTGTCTTAGCCACTGAGCCAACACATCCCTCCATACTGAAAATAGTGTCATTCAAATCTGACCTTTTTACCGCAAATTTCAGCACTGCAATTCCAGGGTGCATCATGGACCACAAATGAGATGTTGCAACTTTAAGATGTGTGGACTTCAATTCCCAGAATTCCCCTGCCTTAATCTCAAGAATTATTTTGGTCTTCACAATAATCTATGCAATCTTACAATTTGACCATCACTGCGGAAAAGCAATGCAACTGTGCAAGTTTTACAAAATAAGATTAATTTTATCTTTCAGGGAAGAAAGATGCCAGAATTGGAAAGAGACCAACATCGCAATAAAAAGGGGCAAGATTGTAACAAAAAACTATAGATTGATATCATTATTGAATGACAAGTTGTTCACAAAGATTCTTGCTAATACACTGAAAATAATTTTGCAAGAATTTATTGATGGGGTTCAATACAAAAGTTTGTTAAAGGACTATGTTAAAAATGCGTAAGATATTTTGGAATATTTGGAGCAACATAAATGAAAAGTAAGCCATCTTGATTTTTTTTTTTTAGATGAAGAATTGACAATTTGAAACGGAGCTTTCTTGTTCAAGATTTCGGGAGATGCAAATTTTTGGAGAGAACTTTTCAAAATGGGAAAGATCCATTTTACAGTTCACAGAAAGTACTAATAATTTATTTTACTTTATTTATTTGATTTGATTTGTCAATCACTTAATAAGATAATAGGTATAAGTATGAACATGAGTAAGAATACAGGAAATAGGTACGAATAAATGGGGACAATAGGACAGGGATGGAAGGCACAATGGTGCACTTATGCACGCCCCTAATTGTTAACAGAGAATGAAGGCTAGCAGATTCCAATAAGTTTCCGACACCTTAATGAAATTTAAATAAAACTGGACTTTCTTAACCACTTGGAGCAAAAAATGATTAGCCTGCAGTTAGCAGTAAAAGTGTGGAAATTCCATCTTTGATAAACCATGGGCCACAGGCAGTTAACTGATGCCTCCCCCTATTCACCTTCATCATCTCTGGGGAAATTTTTTTTAGGTAACATAAAGCCAGAGGTGTCGGTGGCCAATTAAACTTTCCTTCCAAACAGCTCCATACACACCTTACAGGTTATCAGCTGGTAGATTTATGGCCAAAATTATTTTAATGGGATATTGAACGAATGCTTGCAACATAATGTATTTGCAATAACAGCACTTCCGGGAGAAGAGATGAAAATCGCCCTTCTACCGTGCAAGCACAATTGTTAAATTTAATTTAAAACTTATTAGAGGCTCATTAATTTGCCTGTCACCAAACCATTCCTTCCCAAAGGGACTTTACTGAGATTTTTCTGAATTTTTTTCCCTTTAAAGTCACATTCTACTTTCGACTCATCTTAGGATCACAGACCGGAGATCCCAAAAGTTTTGAAAGAAGGCGAAAAGGGTGCTGTTTCTACAAACTGGAGGAAAGCCAATCCTGAAAAAAGGATATTATTTGATATTATTTGGGGTAACTAACTGCGTAAGAAATTATTTTATTCTGGCTTAGATTATCTGTTGTGGTAAACAAGGACTTGATGATGGTGATATTTATATCTTGCTTTTATTTTACACAAATCAACATAATTTATTTATTTTTATTTAGTTTAGTTTGTCAAGCATGTATAAGAAAACACAACATAACATAGAAACATATAAGTATAAATGGATATAAGTATATATGTTATAAATGAGTATGAATAAATGGATAAATGGGGACAGTAAGACAGGGACAATAGGCACCCTCGTGCGCTTATGCATGCCTCCTTATAGACCTCTTAGGAATGGGGTGAGGAATGGGGTAGGAAGAGAACCCAGGTTGGAAAAAGCAGGTTATAGATCCTGATAACAGGTCTTCATATTTCCTCTTCCTATTTGAAAAGCAGATCCTGGAGTACGAAAAGCATATACTAAACTATGCACAAGGGTTTCTAGATTCACTCTAAGAGGAAGGTTAAACTTAATAAAAGGGAATGCAGATGCTGGAAAAGTCCCTTCAGAGTCATCTTGGCATTTTAGTCACCCAACCTTTGCTTAAATTCATTCAACAAGGGTGACCACCTCCATGCATAATGTGATATTTACAAAGAGCCACATAATGTAACGTTTTCAAAGAATTGTCAGAGAACACAGCAAGGTCCTTTCCTCTGGCTGATAGCCCTGAAGAAACAGGCAGAAGCTGTTCAAAAAAAAAACAAACAAACACGTCAGCTTCCCCCTGAAAGGGAGGGGAGGAATGAGGAAGAAACTCAAGGTGTAAAAGGGAAGGAAAGAAAAACTCCATCAGGCTTTTCAGAGGCAGCTATTATACAATATAATCATAGTTTCTGTGGTGTTTTTGTTTCTTTGAAGGGCCAAACACTCTTAAAACACAGTGGAGATGGCTGGTGGGATAAGTAGACCTCAGCCCTTGTCCCATTCCTTTCAATTGGTTCCCAGTGTTTTGCAAAGTTTAACATTTTTAATGTGCAGAGTTTAAAAATTTGAACTGCTTTTTTGTTGGTCTTTTTTATGATTGGTAAGCTTCCAAGAGTTGCCTTATTGTGGAGACGGGCAGTGTATAAATGTAAGACTACAATATCAGCCCTTCCTGGTCATCTTCTATAGGAGCACTATCCAGATACAGCCCTGGGGAGAAGGGAAGGAAATGGAGAGGGGAGGAGAGAAGAAGAGAGGGGAGGGGAGCAGGGGAGGGGAGAGAAGAAGAGGGGAGAGGAGAGGAGAGGAGAGAAGAGAAGAGAAGAGAAGAGAAGAGAAGAGAAGAGAAGAGAAGAGAAGAGAAGAGAAGAGAAGAGAAGAGAAAGCACACATCCCTACTGTCTCCTGCAGTCTGGAAAGGTTTGTATCTCCATTTGCTCTGATCAGCTTTTTTCCACAGAAGCTACCAAGCCATGCAAGATTCTCCTGGGAATACCCTCAATCCAGTGGGATTTATTTATAAGCAAAGTGAAGGGCTGTATATGCCAGCAGCGCTTCAGGGAGGGGAACCTTTGACCTGTGGGTTTAATCTGGCTCATGCACAGCCTCAGATGACCCTTTGCGCTTAATATCGTGTGGAGGAAACTACGGACATGCCTGTAGTTCTATGAGATACGAATGTCCTTCTCTGTCTTTGAAACCCTGAAGCACTGAATTTGAAGATGGCTGCAGAGGGCAGATTTTAAGGGGTAGCAGGATGCCCACTTTCTTATTCCTTGACGCCAGAGGCAGAGGGCTGGAGAACCTGAATGCCTGCTCCATCACGGTATGACATTTGGCTAATCCTAAAGAAAGGAAATACAGTGGCTCAATGGCTAAGACACTGAGCTTGTCGATCAGAAAGATTGGCAGTTCGGTGGTTCGAAACCCTTGAGCTGCATAACGGAATGAACTCCTGTCACTTGTCCCAGCTTCTGCCAACCTAGCAGTTCGAAAGCATGTTAAAAAAAAAATGCACCTAGAAAAATAGGGACCCCTTTGGTGGGAAGGGAACAGTGTTCCGTGCACCTTCAAAAGCGATCAATCATGCCGGCCACATGACCACAGAGACGTCTTCAGACAGCGTTGGCTCTTCAGCTTTGTAATGGAGATGAGCACCACCCCCTAGAGCCAAAAACGAGACTAGCACATATTATGTGCGAGGGGAACCTTTACCTTTGAAGAAAGGAATTGCATCCATCTCTCCTGTAGCCTGTCTCTGGCAATTTCAAAGAAGCTCCCACAGCCAGAGCTTCAACCCTCAGTGAGTTCTGTGGCAATTTTAAGATCTTGTTGTGCATTATAGATAAAATGCATCAATTCCCTTTGAAATCTAGAAGGCTCAACATCTAGCACAGCCTTCTATACTTGGCACCCACCCAATGCATTGAACCCCAAGCCCATAAGTTTATTAAATAAACCAAAATCTGCACATTCAGCAATTTGTAGTTATGCCCTAAATCTGTGGCTTATATAATCCGAATGTCTAGATTCACATAAGGCAATGCATTGATAGCCTGTGTTCACATTGACAGCTACTTGTTGAGGAATCAAAGATGAGTTCCGTCCATCATTTATATCTTCTTTTTAACTAGAAATTCTGGATATTTCTCCCTGCAGGATTGATTGGTCTGTGGGAATGAACTAGGGGGACAGGGGGAAGAGGCACAGGCAGGGGAATGGTGAGCAAGAGACAGCTTTGTCTGAAGAAAGAATGAGGACATGTCCAACATCTCAGAAAAAACCTTCCCTAGTTTCTTGGGCTGTAAAGGAGACAAGTTGTAATGATATGTCGGAAAGACCTTGGGAAATGGGGAGATGAGATGCTGCCTAGGGAACAGCCAGATAAGAGAAGGCATAACCCACAGCTGTACAACGGATGGAAAAAGAGGAAAAAGAGGCTCAGAAGAGACTCTCCCTAGTTTCTTGGACTGTAAAGGAGAGGTCTTGTAATGGTTTGTGGGAAAAATCTTGGAAGATGGGAAGATGAGATGCTGCCTAGGGTCAGATAAGAGAAGGCAAAGCAGAAGTGGTATTCAACAGATTCGGACCAGTTCTGGAGAACCAGTAGCAGAAATTTCAAGTCATTCGGAGAACTATCCAATACCACCTCTGACTGGCCCCACCAACCCCATCTATTCTCTGTCTCCCGAGCCTCAGCTGATCAGCTGGGTCTTCTTTGGTTGCCCTGCACAGGAGAACGGAGCTGGAAAGCAGGTTAGTGGGTTGGGGAGGGAATGAGATTTTGCAGTATCCTTTCCCTGCCATGCCCACCAAGACATGCCCACAGAACCGGTAGTAAAAAAATTTGAATCCCACTACTGGGGCATAGCCCACAGCTGTATAGCAGATGGAAATAGAGGCTCAGAAGAGTCTCTTCCTAGTTTCTTAGACTGTAAAGGAGAGGACTCTAATGATATGTGAAAAAGACCTTGGGGGATGGGGCAGAAAAGAGAGAAGAAAGGCTGCCTAGGAAGCAGTTAGATTAGAGCCGGAATAGCCCACAGCTGCATAATGGGTGGGGAAAGAGACTCAGAAGGGACCCTCCCTAGTTTCTTGGGCTGTAAAGGAGGCAGCTATGATGGTATGTGGGGAAGACCTTGGGACTTGGAGCAGAAAAGGAGAGAAGAGAGGCTGCCTAGAGAGTGGTCAGATAAAAGACGTAGCCTACAGCTGCATAATGGGTGGGGAAAGAGACTAAAGAAGGGACCCTCCCTAGTATGTGGAAAAGACTTTGGGAGACTAGATGAACAGCCCTGTCAGGATCGAATTCCAGGATGTGAGCAGATACTGCACTTTAACCACAGTGCCATCGAATTGTTGTTCAAATTACCTTAATGTTCCTCACAAGCAGAAGCCACATAGGACTTGGTGTTATGGGGACTCAAGGGAACTTTCCTCCCAAAACTTTATAAATGATCAACCAATTGTCATCCATCACCTCCAGAGAGGACACATTGGAGGGAACAACTTTTGTCTACAGGAGATGTCTGTGTTTGGAGCAATACTTCAACCAACCCTGTGACTGGAAAGATGTTAGGAGGCTGTTGAGCCTCTGGTGAGAAATGGTGCCCTTGGCACAAACTGCTCCCCCAGACAGGGTTTTAAATCACTTTGACATCCAGAGATGGAGCCTCTGAATCTCCTCTGTGTCAGCAGAGCCAAATTTTAGATTTTACTTTCCTGTTCAAGGTGTCAACAGTGCTATAAATATGAGCCGAGAGCGTCTGAAGAATTTGTAACATTTGTGATGCAAATGAATCTTTTGTCCTATGAGGTTTCTAAAAAAATTGTCTTATAAATGATTGAAATCAACTTCCCAAGCCTCCAAGTAACTGTTCTAAGGATGCAGAACCTGAAATCTTTCAGATGTTGCCAGGGAAAAAGGATGTTGCCAGTTGTGGGTCTATATCTATCTATCTATCTATCTATCTATCTATCTATCTATCTATCTATCTATCTATCTATCATCTATCAATCTATCATCTATCTATCTAATTTTATTTTTACAACCAGTCCATCCTCCATTTAAACAGTGTGTCTCTTGGGTACAAATATCTTGTACAATAACAATTATAATCAATACAAATTCTTTACTGTAATATCAATGACTACTTTCTTATTTTAAACTACTATACATAAATTATCTTATTGTTATAACAATCCCCTTAACTTGTTTAACTCTATTCATATATTTAACCTTTAACTTCCATTTTTATTTCCAATCATTGATAGAATAGTTCCCATGTCATACAATATTCAGTTTGTTCTTTTTCTTTAATTGCCAGTGTTACTCTGTTCATTTCTGCACATTCCAGTATTTTCCTGATCACATCTTCTTCTGTCAGAATCCAGCCCGTTGCAGAAGCCTTGTCAGTTTGGTGATGCTATCAACTCTGACAGCCCTTCTGAGACTGCCTTTCTTCTCTATCTATTCCCAGTGGCCAAGCACATTTAGTCTGGCCGGGAAGGAGAAATTACATTACAGAATTAAGAGTTCATTTGTGGAGTCCCACTGGAAGTCGTGCAACGATCATCAGCTTCCTAACACTATTAAGCCAACATCTGAATCTTAGATTTCAGCACAGCGGCTTCCCGCTTGACTGCGCCACATTGGAGAGTCTGAAATCCAGAGGTCAGTTAAGGTGAGGCAACAGGAGATGATTGAGTAACCCCCTCTAACTCCCCTCTCTTTCTCCAAGTTTTACACAATGGCTGCTTTCTGTCCAACTTTCTGGCACATGTAACCAGCTCGTTCCTTATCCATAGACTCCTTCTAAGAACAGTAGAAGCAAAAGATCATATCAACATTTAATTTACAGATGCCTACATCACCATCACCAGTGCTAATAACGCAGAGGAAAGGTCATCTATAAATATTTCTCATTTCTTGTTACATTGACATACCAGATAGAAAATTGCTTTGGGGGGGGAAAGAAAACACCCCCAAAACAAAACAAGCCTGCCCTTCAAAAGTCAGGGCTCCTGATTAAAATTTGTTCTCCTGATGAGTTTAAAGAGCAGCTTTCAAAAGTTTATAAGCTGTTCTGAATCACAAGCTCTGATAAGGACTGGAATACACACAGACTATTTGCAAACTCTTCCTTAATATACGTAGAGGCACTCTATTTTTGGGGAGGGGTGGGATGGAAAAATACACCGTAACATTTATAAAAAACCATGGGCTTGGAAACAACCAATGCCTTCAAACTGGTGTAGAGTCTTGAGGTCTCTGGGTAGGTTTCACAAAAAACATTAAATCACATTTCTTCTGCATTGGGAATTGGGTAGTTTAATAAAAAGGAGGACTAGGGGTGGCATGATAGCAATGTTCCAATATTTGAGTGGCTGCCACAGAGAGGTCAACCTCCTCTCCAAAGCACCTGAAGGCAGGAAAAGAAGTAATAGGTGGAAGTTCAACAAAGAGAGATTCAACTTAGAACTAAGGAGAATTTTCCTAACAGTGAGAACAATTAACCGGTGGAATGGCTTGCCTTCATAAATTGTGGGTGCTCCAACACTGGAGGTTTTCAAGAAGAGACTGGATAGCCATTTGTCCATCACGGTGTAAGGTTTCCTGCTTGACCAGGGGGTTGGACTAGAAGACCTCCAAGGTCCCTTCCAATTCTATTATTCTACATTCTAATTCTGTTGTTCTACATTCTCATTAAAGGGTCAATTTATATCCCAAACTTACAAGAGGTGATTTTTAACTTTTTTAAAAAAATATTATGGAAATTTGATTTCTTTATTCATTATTACTGCAGCTTGTTGTCAACTAAAGGTATTTGGCTAAACAATACTATCTTAAAATATCAGGGAACCTTTATTTCAATTCTCCTTCTACAATTGCAGAAACAGCTCTATTATGATAGCTAAAAAGATCTAACAATCTTTTTCTTCCAGAGGACAAAAAAAAAATATTCACCAGCCTTATGTGAACATTCAGGACTCCAATTCAGTATCCAAGTGCTGAAATCACTTAAGGCTAGGTCCCACTGGCCGACGGATGCAAAACATATGCAAAAAGGACACAGCGGACGAGCAAAATTTCAG
The DNA here is from genome assembly GCA_004320025.1 of Laticauda laticaudata. Classification (NCBI taxonomy): domain Eukaryota; kingdom Metazoa; phylum Chordata; class Lepidosauria; order Squamata; family Elapidae; genus Laticauda; species Laticauda laticaudata. The sequence continues at coordinate 76,963 of BHFT01019104.1, forward strand.
AGGTGGCTCCATCCATTGTCATCTGCTCTCAAATGTGGCAAAAATTTGCATAAACAGAACGGAAAAGAACGGAAAGGAATGGACGGGGGTAGTACGTAGTGAGGATGTTAAGCGGATGTTCGTAGGAAGCCTAGCGGATGACAGCGG